>JAIQCU010001301.1:0-17500 GCA_022114935.1 Leptestheria dahalacensis | reverse complement strand
GTCACAATAGAACCTGTTGACTAGCAACCACAAAAAGTAGCTTTTCATCAATCACCAACGCCCTAGCGGTACATGACACGCAAACTGATTAACAGCCGGCCCTCTTCACGGTGACCCCGCATGACCTCGCTTGACCTCGCGGGTCAAGTACACACCACGGACCCTCATCTTCATGTTGACTCATTGTTTAAAATGTCTAGTAACAAACCCCATCCAGATTCGACCCCCTTTAATTGTCTATATTAGTTTAATTCAATTAAAAGTTATTGAAGTTTTCGTAATGATTACCAGATTAGCCGAGATGCAACAAGATTTGGCGATCAGAGTTGAAAAAAAGTCGGGATATTTTTTGAGGAATTTACGACGCCGTGTCTTGTGCCCCGCTGCGATGAGGTGATGCTGGAACCACTCGTTTTATGCTGATTACCTCGCCCCGTGGGGGGGTGGCCCAGACTATATAACCCAAACTATTGCTAAACTATCAACATTATTTTTAAATGTCTCTTTAAAAGGGAAAAATTATCCTAATACTTGTCGATGAATGTAGTAAAATGATGAAATTATTAGTGAAATTATACTTGATTAGTGTGTGTTTGACTTATATGATATCCAATTGTAATTATGTTTGTGCCTCCTGTACTTATGATTGGTTAAAAAGAGGATTGGTTATCGCCCATTGGTTATTATCACGAGCTAAATTTTAATGACAATATGGCTAGTCTAAGAATATGCGGGAAATTTAAAATCTCTTTCACGTCCGGCTCGTCTTTGTATACATGTGTATAGAGAGAGAGAGAATGGAATTCGAGATAAAATAAATAAAATATTCAATTGAATTGAACGGCCAGCAGAAGAGCTCATTTGCATATTTAATTTCCACCTTTTCTTTTCATACGCGGGCCAGCCGAAATCTATTCTTGTTTTGGAGAAAGAAACCTTCAAAGAGAGCTGTAAAAAAATTCCTGTTGGATTAAAAATTAATTAGTATAGTTAAATTAATATGTATAGAAGTTTACTATGCTTAAAGTTGATGAGTAAAAACGGTGATCCTCTTATAGAGGTAGAATCCCAGGGTGACACGGTTGACAAGTATATGGATGCGCTAATGAATGGCAGTTTCATATATAAGACGCGGGGAATTAGCCAGTGATTTGCCTCCCGCGGCGCATACATGTGGGGATCATCCTCAACCCCTGTGTATATGTCCGGCTGCCCCCTCCCCCCCTCCCGCCCCCTTTGGTCGGTTGATTAATTCCCCGATTTTTGATTTCTCTGGAGAATTGCTGTTTCTGTATAGTTCGTCGTGTAAAAATGCTTTCGGTTAGATTCTAATAGTAGTTTAATCTTATAGTAATCATAATACATTTTACAACAAGTAAAAAGATAAAATGCATATAGCATAAGACACAGTGGACTAACGGTTGAGGGGTTGAAAGTGGTCTGTGAAGTTGACTTGGTAGTCGACTTCGAAGCAGACTTGGAAGTCAGCGAGACCTTGTTTCAACTATTAGATTAGAAGATGTTTTATAATGGATTAATACGATTGGAGGGTTGAAGTCGTCTACGAAGTTGACTTGGTAGTCGACTTCGAGGCACACTCGGTAGTCAGCGAGACTATACCTTATTTATTATAGAAGATATTTTACAATGGGCTACGATTGAAGGGTTGAAGTCGTCTATAAAGTTGACTTGTTAGTCGACTTCGAAGCACACACAAGAGTCACCGAGTCCTACCTACTTTTACAAAAACCAAAAAGTTAAATGTCTATAACAAGTTGACTTGGTAGTCGACTTTGAAGCACACTCGGTAGTCAGCGAGACCTTACCTGAATCACTTTCAACTATCATAGAAGATATTTTATAATGGAATAAGATTGAAGGGGTTGAAGTCGTCTACAAAGTTGACTCGTTAGTCGAATTCGAAGCATACTTAGGAGTCAGCGAGACCTTCCCTTAATCATTTCAACTATAACAGAAGTTAATTTTACAATGGACTAATACGATTGGAGGGTTGAAGTCTTCTATGAAGTTGACTTGGTAGTCGACTTCAAAGCACACATGCGGCCAAAAGAGACGAACGGAATATAGCTGGCATGGTTCCAAGAGCGAGGAGACGCAATTTGGTGGAATCTATTTTTTGTGTATGTCGTGTGCTCCAGATGACGGCGATTTGGCCGCTGACCTTAGGTGACCTCGTCCGAGCTGAAAGGGCCGATTGGGGAAAAGGGGAGGGGGGGCCGACCATTGCTGCTGCTCCCCTTAATGAAATCCCATGACCGACGACACCAACAAGCATTGGCAACTTATTTCTTCAAAAACCCAATCCGGTCTATCCTACTTCCCCCGGATCGCCTTTCTCCTCTTTTCGGTGTGTTCTTTTATTCCTCTTCTTTGATCATCACTTCATCACAATTCGTTCATTCTTTGACATTTAGTTTGATGTTGACTTTTTATTAACTTTAATTTGTATACATCATTTTAATATTATCATTATTGCATCATCCTTCCTTTATTGGCAGTTATCCAATATCGTTTCATCTAAATGAGATATCGTGTTAATTCGGTTTAATATGAGTGATCTTAAAAGCTTGTAATGAATTCTGTATCGCGTATAATTTTACTATAATTTAAGCGCTTGAGAAGATCGGACAGGGAGGCACGGGGTGCAAAACCGTAAAGGGTGAGTCTACCCCCTGCTGATTTCTGCTTGTCCGCTGGTCAAATTGCCTTGCGACCAGCCCATCACTTGACGTCAATTTACACCCTTCTTTTAGAAACAAGAGTCGATAAGCTTTTAAGTAAGGCGTACTACACTCGCCATGGAAGTCGACGTAGCTCAGCTCGACTTAACTCAACTCAACTCGACTCAACTCAACTCAACTCGACTCAACTCAACTCGACTCAACTCAACTTGACTCAACTCGACTCAACTCGACTCAAATCGACTCAACTCAACTCGACTCAACTCAACTCGACTCAACTCAAATCGACTCAACTCGACTCGTCTCCACTCGACTCGTCTCCACTCGACTCAACTCGACTCAACTCAACTCAACTCAACTCGACTAGGAATGAACTTCACTTAGCTTAGCTGGAGTATTGCTCGACTCGACTTTACACGTAGTCGAATCAGGGCAACGCGATTCAACTCGACTAGGCCCAACACGACTGACGGGCTGCAGACGACTTGGCTCACCCTCCGCTTGTATAACCTTATTGACTCAACTCGGCTTAGAATCCGGTAAGATATGATCCAACAAAACTCGAAATGATTCGACTAAACCCAACACGACTTGACAAAACCCAAAGGTATGAACTTCATCAGTCGAATCCCAAAGTCGAGTTGCTGAGCTTACTTGCGGGAGCCAAGTCAAAAATCGGATTCTCCTGATATCCAACAACCGGTTTGCTAATTATTAAAACCTACAAAAAAGTTGTAGTCAAAAGTCGACATTCAAACCGACACGATTATGATTCGCGTTCTTCAAAAGAAAATCGAATTTTGAAGACTTTACAACTCCGCCAACTCCGGACGCGTCCATTCCGATTTTCGCTAACTCGACTCCAAAGCGATCCTGATCCAACTCACCAATCTGGTGTATATGTTAAGAACGGAGTTATTGAGTACAGGACCAACATGTTGGGATTGTGATTATACAACCGCTGGCATAGGATGGTTTATGCAAATGTAATAAAGGGACGAAATTGTGTTTTTCTAGCCAATCTGGTGCGGCTTGTCGTACAATGTCGCTCCGAGGGGTGAATATTATCAACGCATACATTAAATAGGCGAATCCCATTCACTGGTCAATCAGTAAAAATCGACTAATGAATTCGATTTGCCCAGTGAAACAAGCAATCTTTTATATATATAAAGATTTACGATCACATATTACATAGTAATTAAAAACAACAGTCTATGCAGTAGTCGGCCATTATTAAGTTATTCGACTATTATTATATAACTGATATGGCATATGTATTAGATCTATATATTATAAGATTATCGATAGATTTTCAGCTGCGTTCAGTAGGTCGGTCATCATATCCAAGTGTATAGGTTTTTGGAGAGGGTTGCGAACCCCCCTTGCGGTGACTTGTGGACCGCCTCATATGGTGACACTTTGACGCGTATTTGTCACCAAGGGGCTAATAAATTGTATTGTTGCGGTGAGGCAGCACAGCTGCGCTGCTTAGCTTCACAAATGAGCCTTCCGCTTGTATGGCCCAAACCAGCGGAAACTATAATCTTGCCCATGCGAGACATAATCAATATTAACACTCTCAATATAGCAATTTATTGTATCGTCATTAAACCCGTATCGTCTCAGTATATAGTCTCAATGATTGCAAAACTATAACTATAGGATTAACTATCTGATATAGGGCTATTTATCTGTCTTTCTGTCTGTCTACCCACTTGGATGTGTGTCTATCTATCTAACTGTCTATCTATTGGTCTGCCTGTTTAGCTGTCCATCTATCTCCCTATCTATGTATGTATGTATCTATCTATCTATCTGTCTGTCTATCTATCTATCTATATATCTATCTATCTATCTATCTATCTATCTATCTATCTATCTATCCATCTATCTATCTATCTATCTATCTATCTATCTATCTATCCATCTATCTATCTATTTATCTATCTATCTCCGTATCTATCAATCTATCTCCGTATCTATCCATCCAACTATGTGTCTGTCTGTATAGTACATTTAGCTCCATCAGCTAAATAGTTAATGTCTTTATGATAAATATAAAGTGTACTGCTGCAGTAAAGTTCTTATAACATCAGGCTGAAGCTGATCATTGGAATCGTCATCTAGCTACAATCTTAATCACAGCTAGCTTTTAGGTGTTATACAACTTGTACTCTGCCTTTTACAACCCTTTCTTAGTGAAATATAAAAGAAGTGTGTAGTAGTATATAACAGTAATAAAAGTTTATTACCATTCATTATATAACGAGTTCCTACTTTTAAGCTCAACTTCGTAGTCCTTTGTCATAGGGGTTCGCCTTAGTTTCAAGAATCACCGTACACACTTGCCGGGGAAGTGAAGAATCACGGAATGATTCTTGACTACGTACAGTCTAGAGCAAAAGAAAGAGCGTTCTGAATTGGAGGAAATTGTGGATATCTCTTTAACTTTAGGATTTTATTTCGGCTAAACTTACAAAGTGATTTTAACGAAACTTGACAAGTATATTTACTACTACTAGTTCTAGACCTAGTATTTTTTGGGTAGCTTTATCTTTATATCTGCGGAAGTTATACGTAATTAACTTTACCCCAGTAAGAACCCTTTTTAAATCAGTCTAGACTGTACGCCTATAAGATGGAGTAGCGAACCCCTGGCTTTTTTCATTATTCAAGTGAAAATGGTGAACCAGAGAGAGGGTTGTTCCCTTGTTGGTTCTTTTGTTTCATCGTTGCAGCAGCAGGGAGGACATGAGGGTTGTAAATGAAAAGGGGTTGTAAAGCAAAAGAGGAGGTGGGGGTGAGATTATTTTCTTGAGAGTTTCTCGACAGCCTCTTCACTGGCACTACTAATCGCCTGCACTTGTTCTTTTCGGCTTTTGTTCCCTTCTTAAGGCACTCCTTTTTTGATGTACTTGACAAAAAGCTAGCCAGATGATTTGAATTACAACATGCAGCGGATTTGAATTCATTGGAAGTTCTGTAACTCGCATTGTTGGATTAGGAATTTAGTATTGTTGTATGGTTGTATAGTCGTTTTTATGGTGTGTGAATTGATATTTCTTTTAGCCGATTCTATCTATCTATCTGTCTGTTTGTCTGTCTGTCTGTCTACCTACTTCTTTGTGTATCTATCTATCTAACTGTCTGTCTGTCTATCTATCTATCTGTCTGTCTATCTATCTGTCTATCTATCTATCTGTCTGTCTGTCTATCAATCTATCTAACTGTCTGTCTATCAATCTATTTATCTGTCTATCTGTCTATCTATCTGTCTGCATGTCTCTTTTTCTATCTATCTATCTATTCTATCTATCTATCTATCTATCTATCTATCTATCTATCTGTCTATCTATCTATCTATCTATCTATCTGTCTGTCTACCTACTTTTTTGTGTATCTATTTATCTACCCTATCTATCTGTCTACCTATCTATTCTATCTAACTATTTATCGATCTATCTGTCTACCTGTGTAATTTTTCTGACGTTCACGAGTTCAATGAATCTCAATAATGCAATTGTGAATGTCTGGTTCATAAACTAATAGCCCTAGTTAATTAATAGTAATATGCTGTAAATATGATAATTTACATAAATAATAATTTAACAGCCATTTTAAACAACTCTCGGTTATAATTTACTCAAAACTATAAGAAAACTATACTCTATATCTCTCCGAATATAGTATTTAAAAAAATTACCAAAATGCAAGGGACTTAATTGAATTCTTATCGACCGTTTCCCTTCGTATAACGACGTCTGCTGGCTTTTTGCTGGAAACAGAGGGCCTTCTGTTACTTTTCAACTGGTCCAACGCACGATCGCCTTCAGTGTTTCCATTTACAGAATTCAAACCTTATTATTATTATTAACAATTAATATTTTTATCTTATCTCATTTTGTCACACGTCTTATCATACGCAGAAGAAGCAGAAAATAAGCCCTGAATTAAATTTAATTGTATCGTAGATATAATGTCATTGCGTTGCTATACATATATTACAGTTGATTCTCCTGGGTTTAACCGTAATAACATTCAACTTTAAGTATAATCTGGTATTGTAAGTTTTATAGCTATACCCAAGTATTTTATTATCATATCAATATCAATGACGTTCTTGGGCTATTCTGCAATTAGTCCAGTTAATTATCTTACAGGTTTAATCATATAAGATTTAAATTTAAGTAATGTATAAACAGATAACAGTGGAAAAGGTAATCTAGTATTGTCGTGCGGTCTATATGGTTCTGTCCAAGTATTTGATGATGTTATGATACTATCAGTGTCACTGAGGATCTCATGGAGATGGTGCGGGCCCGATAAATGTCCTACCGGGAAGTCTCGTGATCGTGACGGCACGCGAGGAATGCGCTTGTGCATCTTTATCCCTGAAGAATGTTTAACTCTATAAAGTGATTAATCCATTTATCTATCTATCTATCTATCTGTCTGTCTGTCTGTCTGTCTGTCTTTCTGTCTGTCTATCTATCTAACTATTTGTCGATCTATTTATCTATCTATCTGTCTGTCTATCTGTCTATCTGTCTATCTGTCTATCTGTCTATCTGTCTATCTGTCTATCTGTCTATCTGTCTATCTATCTATCTGTCTATCTGCCCATTTGCCCATCTGTCTATCTGTCTATCGGTCTATCTGTCTTTATATCTATCTATCTATCTATCTATCGATTTATCGTTCTATCTGCCTATCTGTCTATCTATCTATCTATCTATCTATCTAACTATCTATCTACCTATATCTATATCTTGATGGATGCTAACTATGTCATGTAGCTTATCCATATATCTATTGTATATGATAGTGTTATTTATTACTTCTCAATTGTTATACATACTATTGAAATTAATTTATTGAAGAGGTAAACTGTCAGATCTTGTCCTGTCGATACGGAACGCGTGAACTGCTCAAGAGGAGAGAGAGAGAGAGAGAGAGAGAGCGATCTCTTTGGAAGACGGGCATGTCCATAAGTTGCGCACCGAGTGATGGATGCTTATCGCGCGGAAGTCAGCGATATTAATGGCCGGTGACAAGTCGGCGATTCCTATCGATAGTCACTTTGCCCCACAACTGGCACTTACACAATCTTACAAGAACTTGACTTTTTTCTAAGAAAAAAAGCAAGAAATAAAATAATTCTAACTATTAACGATAATGACATTGAATTAAACTTTATAAACCAATAGATTTCATTCATAACCAAGAAAAAAGCAAAACAGAGAACAGGAAAACCCGCAGTGCTAATTTAGTCCGGGACAGAAAATAGCCCTGGGGCAATTTAACCTGAGGCGTTAAAACCATCGAGCGTGTAAAAGACCCTTTCGTTCATGTCATAATTATATATATATATATTTTTAAGAAACTCTTTTTGCCAAAACTTTTCATTCATAGTAGTTAATGACGGTTCGTTTTGCCACCGGACGTTGTAGTCGGTTGAGCTCGTATATACAAGCGTTTTTGAACTCTGAACATAACCCCGGGTTGTTCACACACACACACACACACACACGTACACACGCACGCACTTCATTCACAATGTATGTGTACACTCAGTGCACGGTTAACGTCTAACTATCAATGTATCTATCTATCTATCTNGTCTGTCTATCTATCTATCTATCTATCTATCTATCTGTCTATCTGTCTATCTATTTATCTATATGTCACACACACACACACACACGCGTACAGTCGCACTCACTTCATTCACAATGTATGTGTTATACACTCAGTGCACGGTTAACTAGAACAACAAATTTAATTGCAGGGTATGTGTATCACCTCTGGTATCTTAATAATAATAAATCATTATGTATCCCACAGGTCTGTTGACTTTTACATTTAAATACGCGTCTTAATTAGCTAAGATTTAGTAATTAACTTAGTCGGATTAGTACGGTTTATACCAACTGGAAATACTATTATGCTATTAGCACTGTAATATCAATCGGGATTGCATAGAGACTTGAGATAAATGCTGGCCATTATTATAAGGAGACCATTAGCATCATCACAACAAAGATCTTAATTTAACTTCAGTTATCTCAACTGGGCGATTGACTTCAAGGTAAACTGAAGTATCTCGATGAATCTTGAAGAATCTTGAAACTGAATAGACGTATATGTACCGAAATGTAGGTTTGCCAAGAATCTAAAAAGGAAACGAGATAGACAGTTGGATAGATGGAGAGATTGAAAGAAATGCTTGTTAGCGGGACTCCTCTCGGGCAAGTTGCATTGTGCTCCATTCACTGGCTTTTGTGAATAGGTTTTTGTTGCTGGCCATGTACACACCTATAAGGCGTGCTGTATTATGGCAGCTGACCTTTGACCTTGTTGCCATGCGCCCTGTTCAATGCATTTCCTTGGCCATAGAGATAGAGAGAGAGAGAGAGAGAGAGTTACTCCCAGAAGCGCCGATCAATGCGACTGTATAGCAGAGAGTCTCTCGTCTTTACAATTTCTTCTTCCTCGACTATCTCTTTGTCTGCATTCAAAATGTCTCAACTTTCCGTGTGTACAGATAAAAGAGATGTAGTTAGGTATAAGTATGGGTAGTTAGTAGTTGGATGGATAGTTGGCTTATAGATGCTTACTGATATGGGTAACTGGAAAGACGGATAGGTGAATGGATGGACTATTTCTCAAAAATTCCCGAAACGTGGTTCAGTTCGTCCCAGTATTACAGATAGAGAGAGATAGTTAAGTAATAAGTAGTCAGTAGTTCGATAGAAAGAAGGCTAGATGGGTAATTGGATAGACGGTGGATGGACTAGATGGATAGGTTGGTAGATAGATAAATGGATAGGCAACTAGGTAGAGTAGGTGATGAACAGATAGATAGATAGTTGGTTGGATAGATGGACAGAAAGATGTATTATTGAGAGATAGGTAGATGGATAGGTAGATAATTGGACTGAGACATGCATAGATAGCTAACGGGTAGGTTGAAGATTAGAGACTAGACAGATAGGCCGACGGATAGTTAGAGGAATGGAAAGATGGAGAGCTAGTTGGATAGTTGTACCAGCTAGGTGTGTAGATCGTTAAATGGATACATACATAAGCAGATAGGTAGGTAACTAGATAGATAAAATAGATGGACAGACAGGTAGATAGACAGATAGTGAGAGGGATGAATACATACATAGACAGATAGGAGGCAGGTAAGTGGGTCAATAACTAGATGGATAGATATACCGGTAGGTAGATGGACAGACAGATAGCTAGCTAGATAGATAGATAGATAGATAGATAGATAGATAGATAGACAGATAGACAGATAGACAGATAGACAGATAGACAGATAGATTGATAGACAGATAGGTAGATAGATGGACAGATAGACAGACAGACAGATAGATAGATAGATAGACAGACAGAGAGATAGATAGATAGGAAGATGGATAGGTAGATGGATAGGTCAGATAAATGGATAGATGCATAGACAGATATAGGGTAGGTAGATAGAAATACATACACTATATATATACAGAGATAGATAGATAACTATAGTCACTATACGACAGGTTATGAAGTTAATGGATAGATTCAACTTTCGCTCGTTTATACCTGTGTGTACATTACATGTCGACCTGGTTTTCTTCCATTTCTCTTTCTTTTATGCTAGTGTCTACCTGTTCTAAGAGTCGAGAGGGAAGAAGAATGAGAAAGAAAAAGCCGTCGGGTATAGGGCCCGCCCGCGGTAAATAACCGGTAAATTACCGGTCTTCTCCTTCCATTATTTAAACCTCGAGTCCAGACCATTGGTACAGTCACGAAAACTTCCAAATAACTTTGAAAAATCCTCACAAAAGTTCCCATGGTTGTCTGTTATGAAAAAAAGGCCAACAAAATGATTTTTTTTCCTTGTGTGGCTTCTTATCATCCAATTGTGAGCCGCAGCGAATAATAGAATATCAGAGGCACCCGGCAACAAACAACCAAGCAAACAAACAGACACATACTAAGACTACGACAGAATGGAAAGCGGCCGTATAGCGAAGGAAGTACAGCAAGTGAACAAACAAACAAACAAACAAACAATACAATTGTATTTCACCACGAACAATCAAAACAGACCAAGAAACAATCACGTGAGCAAACTCGACGAACAAACAGACAATATGATAAACAAACTAATGCAAAGAAACCAAACAACAGGAAACGCAAACAAGACAAACAAATTAAAACAGCACCATCGTTACACTGGGCGGAGTACTGACACAAACAAACAGATGCACACGCGTTTTTCTACGGGGCAAGAAAACGGTCCTCATTCCTCCATTCACCCTGACATTATAATAGAAGCCAGGCATCCTTATCAACTTTCCATTCTCTTGTAACATTTCAACTCAAAATACATTACAGAAACGAAATTCTGCTTTCGACAAAGACAGATAGATTGGTACGTACATAGATGGATAGTTTAATCGTAACAACTTGTGGTTGCGACTTGAACCGCCTGTACGATGACTTAGAAATCCCGACTTGACGATGACGACTTTTTCTCGATAGTAAATTAAGAATGTACAGACAGTGATGTAAAAGCGCACCGGAGTTGTTTATTTTCACGTCCGCCGCAAGACTGAGTACGGAAGAAACGGATAGATAGTTGAGTGGGAGAAATAAAAAGATAGAAAATTCGATGGAAAACGGATAAATAGGTGGACAGACAGACGGATAGGCAGATAGAGGTAGATAGTTAGACAGATAGATAGATAGACAGATAGATAGATAGATAGATTAGATAGACAGGCAAGCAGACAGACAGACAGCTAAAAGGACAGATAAATAGATAGATAGATAGATAGATAGATAGATAGATGGATCTACAAAATAATAGGCTGGTCATATCCGTTGTGATGAACGTATGTTGTCCTCGGTGAAGGAATCCTCCTCTGTGTTTCTTGACAGTGAACAGCTGCTCCTTCATATCTAGCCGAGAAATGTGGGAAAATATTTTCCCACACATTAGAAGCTTCTCTCAAGGGGCAGATCGCCCAGTTTCCCCCCAGCGTGCACCGAGCAGTTAAACGAGAATCTCGCCAAACTCGACAAGAATCGTAAATACTCACCCCATTTCTCCCTCTCCCCTCGGATTCTCATACATTTACAGGCCCAGATTCCTCGAATCTTCACCAAGCTCCACACATTAAACTAAATGGTTTATTTCATACAAGTTAACTAGTTATTAAACACAAAATGAGTTCAGATTGGCGGATGAATAATTTAAAGATCTCATCTATGTACTATTGAACGTAATGAACAATTCTTTGTCAAGTTGTGTTGGATGTTTGTTTGTTTGTAAGCGATGAAAAGTAGATGTTGGAGTAAATTTAAACAAACACGGTGGGGAAAAATGTGAGAAATTTGTTGGATAACGTTACGCTGATTTTCTGGCTTAATGACGAGGTAAAAGAGCAATTAGGCCGTGGCGCCTTCGCTCGGTGGGGCTCCACGTCTGGCTCGTTATTAAAATGATTCAAAAACGGACATCATCGCGCTATACGAGGACGTTCTTTTTTAAATCTTCCTCTTTCCCCTTTCTCTTTCACTCGCTGTCTTCATCTATAACTATCTATCTATGTATCTATCTATCTATCTATCTGTCTGTCTGTCTACCTATTTGTCTATCTATTTGTCTATCTATCTATCTGTCTGTCTGTCTGTCTGTCTGTCTGTCTGTCTGTCTATCTATCTATTTGTCTATCTATCTATCTGTCTGTCTGTCTGTCTGTCTGTCTGTCTATCTATGTATCTATCTATCTATCTATCTATCTATCTGTCTGTCTGTCTGTCTGTCTGTCTGTCTATCTATCTATCTGTCTATCTGTCTATCTATCTATCTATCTATCTATGTACCTATCTACCTAATCTGTCTATCTGTCTATCTGTCTACCTATTTTTCTATCTATCTGTCTCTCTATCTGTCTCTCTCTCTCTCTCTCTATCTCTATCTATCTATCTATCTATCTACCTACCTACTTATTTACCTGTCTATAACCATGCCTCTATTTGTATCTATCTACCGATCTATCTGTTCAATCGCCCATCTACCTATCGATCTGATATACCAGGGCAAGGAAATATTAAAGGCAGAACGACAACTACAGAAAGTACATTAATAAACACGTTATCAATACTACTAAAAAGTGAGCCTTTTCATCAGTTCCAGGGAAACTATTTTCTAAACTAGTATTCTTTTTAAAAAAATCCAACCGGTGTGGGAATTCAAAATAACATCGAAATGAGGGAAAGAGGAAGCTGACTGACAGTATTTCTCGTGCAAAATGATCCCCCAAGAGAGATAGAGAGAAGGAGAGAACGGCGTTTTGGGAAGCACTGCGTGAATGCGCGCCGGAAGCTTGGGTCAGAGTTCACGAGGCACACGCGTGCGGGACTTCTTGACCTCCTTCACTCTCTTTATGTATTTATATATATACATATACAGCCCGCCATATGAATCTTAGACCCTGTTAAGAATCTTGGATATTACCTTCAGGGAATCTCTTATGCAGATTTCGGTTCCTAACCAACTATCCCGTGTATTTCACTCAGGGACTTTAGGGATTTTCTTGCTATATCTGTCTATCCAGTATCTATGTATCTATCTATGTATCTATGTATCTATGTATCTATCTATCTATCTATCTATGTATCTATCTATCTATCTATCTATCTATCTATCTATCTATCTATCTATCTATCTATCTATCTGTCTATCTATCTATCTATCCATCCATCTATCCATATCTATCTATCTATCTATCTGTCTATCTATCTATCTATCCATCCATCTATCCATCCATTCATCCATCCATCCATCTATCTATTTATCCATCCATCCATCCATCCACCCACCCATCCATTCATCCATCCATCTACTTATCTATCTATCTATCTTTATGTATACTATGCAGGCTCGCAGTCCTAACTATTTGCCGTGTATTTCACCCAGGGATTCTAGAAAGATTCTTGCATGTGAACATGATTCTGAGTCGTTTCGGACCCTTTCACGGTTATGAAGAACGAGAGAGTAGGGGGAACAGTTGGGGTTTCGAGTTTCTGTCATTCGCTCGTTTTTCCCTGTGGAGATTTAATAGCCCTTCTCTGCAAGCATAACCCATAGACTGTCCCATGTGTGTCTGCTCAGTGTCACGTATGACGTCACCTGAAACGTACAAACCAGTGGGGGATCCGCAGCTTATAAGAATCATGTACGAATCACCATAATGCTGCACTAATAACAATCCAGTTCTGTCTCGTTATTATTATTATCGAAGTACAATACCACTAAATCAAGTTGTTGAAGCATTGTCGGAATTGACAGATAGTTGTCTACTTGGATCTGCTCGATAAGTTGGGAAATGGCCAACATACTTGTCGAGAAGCACCAAGCTATCTTTGTTGCTTTTTGAGCAAATTGTGTTTGTATACAAGCTGACGAAACACTGGCAGCGGGAAATGGTCAAGATATCAGCATTCCA
Organism: Leptestheria dahalacensis; assembly: GCA_022114935.1. Classification (NCBI taxonomy): domain Eukaryota; kingdom Metazoa; phylum Arthropoda; class Branchiopoda; order Diplostraca; family Leptestheriidae; genus Leptestheria; species Leptestheria dahalacensis. Next base: position 3,285 of record JAIQCU010001301.1, on the reverse strand, counting down.
AATTCTTGTTTAGATAATAATATTGAAAAGTAGATTCGTGGCTAAGTTGTTTACAACTTAATAGTCATTATCTCTCTTTAATGAGAACCTGCTGATATCAGGGAAAAAGGGTCCGCTACTTACTTCAAACGTCATTTCGTCTTTTAGGTGTTTTCGCTACGTTTTAAACGAAGCCCTCAAAAGATCAAATTTCAATTAGCTAATTAAGATAAACTACTAATTAGGGGGTGGATCTATTTAACTGTTGAATTTTATTTGGGCGAAACTATCAGTCTGATCGAATTGAAACTTTGCTAGAATATAAAGCACCACCAGTTCTACACTCGGTATTTTTTTGGTTGTTATATCTCCGAAACTTTGGGTGCCATAAGCGATCACCTTTTCCCCAGCAAGAACCCTTCTTAGATTGCCCTAGTCTGCACACTTCTGGGGACTTGGGCGAGGAGAATCCTTAGCAAAAGCCTCGAACGGGAATCCAAGTGGAAGACGAGGTGACGTCATAGAAAATCGGTGAAGGAAAAGGCGTGGTTAAGAGTCAATGCGCCGGGAAGTTGGCTGTGATGGCGCACCAATACTCCAATGTGGTCGCTGTGCCGCTAGTCGCCAAGTTAACCGGGGCCGGATGTGTGGCTCGGGTCCCCGCCCTCCTGCCCTCCGGGGCATGGCCCATGGGAACCCCAGGGACCTGTCAAAGACCGTGGCTAACCCGCCAGCGCACTGTCTGCTTCAAAACCCACACTGCCCCAGCACCTTACTAAACTAACCATTTTGACTCGATAAACACTTTGACCATATGAATAACGCTCCACTGGTATTAGAGACAAAGGTCTTTTAACAATTAGCTCAGTTTAATTAAACGACTCTTAAAACCGATTTTAAACGAGAAAGTGAAACGAGTTTTTCGCTAATGGTTAAGTAGGACTGAACATGGATAAATGGGTAGATGGAAGGATGGAAAGATTGATAGATAGGTAGGTAGGTAGATAGATAGATAAGGGGATAGATACCCATATACGCAGCTGGAAGGTATAAATAGACAGTTGGTTAGATAGATGGATGGAAAGATGTACAGAGGGATAGATAGATAGACTAGTTTGGAGACAAACATAAGTAGATAGCTATAGGTGGGTTGGTAACTACACAGTTAGATAGACGGTCCAAGTCACATGGATAGGCTGGGTTAGGTTGGGGTATGAAGCGAAGAGTTTGTTTCGCAACCACCAATGCCGTGCCCCCGGGGCGAAGTGCTCCTGCCCCCGGTGCGGACCTTTCGCAGTGAACCCGGGCTCGGTTGGCGCTTCACTGCCAGTTGATCGCCGATGGCCGAGTTAACAACTTCACCTCTGCCCGTTCACTCGACGTCGTGACCTTTCACCTTTTCGCCAGACACAACTTACTTGTTACGTGAAACAGACACCAGTTCCTTTTTGTATATTTGGTCTTATCTCTTCGGAATTGCCTTCATGTCGACTTTTTGCCAATGTCGTTTCGCTAAATACGGAATTGCGCAAATTGTGAAATTCTAACTCAAATTAAAGGTAACGTCAACTTTGGTCTTTAATTTTAATATGAATAAGTATAACTGATTCTTTTCCTTGTGTAGGGTAAAGGACACAAGTCATCACTGGCTGTTGAATATTACATCGTTTCAATAACCGTGAACGGACCCCCTGAATCCCCTCTTTTTTCTAAAAGGGGTGGAAGGAAAACCAAATAGGAAAAAATACAACCTTTTCGTGTGTGATTGCGAGTGCGTTTGAAAAGAAGTCGTAAAAATCACGTGCACGCAAACAAGAGGAAAAAAGGGAAGGGAAAAAAAAAGACTGGCCGAATTGTAGGGGTTGCAGTTTAGGACCAACCCTTGGTGCAAGTCTGGGCATATTGTGGATGTGTATGTTGGCTTAGGAGCTGGTGGTTCCACAGAGAGAGGGGGGTTGGAACTGCGTGATCTCGTGACAATCGTAGTGACCCTGAGCGAGACCTCAATCTTTCCGTGATTCAATTGTCGGGGGCTATAAGTTGTAACGTTGTTTTGTGATTGTTTCCCTTTTGGAGGAAAAGTCTTCCATCATTTCGTTTCCCGTGAGCGGTGCGGCCATGGCGCTGATGGCTCCGTCGGGGGTCATGGCAGCCGGGCCCGTAGGATCCTTAGCTCCGCTGGCCACCGTCACCGGCTGGAGAGACCCCAGTCCGCAGACCAACGACGACCTGACCGGCGGCCCGCTGCTCAACGGTCAAGTCACCGGACCCCCGCAGATCTCCACACCGGGATCGCAGGCCTCGTCGGCGTCTTCCTCCGCGTCCAATGGAGGCAAGGATGCGCCCAATGTCGAGTGCGTCGTCTGCGGGGATAAGTCATCCGGGAAACACTACGGACAGTTCACCTGTGAAGGTAATTTAAAAAACCCAAATAACATTAAAATTTATGAAATTTTGTCCTTTATTTGAAGGAAATAAGAAAGGAATTGAGATAATACGACGATAAGGGACGTTAGATATCATTCTCGGGGAAGCTAATCACTGGTATTAGAAGGGATTGAGGCGTGTGTAAACAGCTCGGACCATTCAGTAGTTTTTATCTGGCGTCAACACACAGGGTTTTTTACACATTCAGATATTTTAGTGCACACGGAACAAGATACCAGTTGTTTACACGCACACCTGTAAACATTAGCGTTTCTTGGAAATCTTGTTTGCTTGCACGTGGAACAGCACAACAACGATTAAAAGCCACAACTGCCAATCTATGCACCTACGCTTTCAGTTTCCATTTGTTGAACGATGTCATTCTTAATTTCCAATGTTTTGTCACAAGCCCCATTGAAGAAAAGAGATTGACAAACGAGAGCAGATTGACTTTATCGATTGCCCGCGGTAAGTGAATCGCCATTGATGACATTTCGCCTAGCAATATCCGCACGTTGGATGGACGGTATTTCCACTGTTTTTCCCAAGCTGGATCACTTTATCTAAAACTCGTACAACCTGAAAACAGCTATTACAGAGTATGAATGTGTTGGACAAAAAAGAAGAACTTTACGTAATTAGTGCTTACAAGTAAAACACCCGGTTGTTTTAGAGATCAGATAGACAGATAGTTACAGGGAGAGAGGGATAGATAGATAGACATATAGATAGACGGATAGATAGATATATAAATAGATAGACAAACAGACAGACAGAGAGATAGATAGATAGATAGATAGATAGATAGACAGAGAGATAGATAGATGGATAGATAGATAGACAAACAGGCAGACAGACAGACAGATAGATAGATGGATA
>JAIQCU010001300.1:0-22546 GCA_022114935.1 Leptestheria dahalacensis | reverse complement strand
AAGTCAAGCTAGTTTAGAATGTTAGTCAACATATGAACACGATGCGTTCCATGTCAAGTCAAGCAAGTTTCCAATGTTAGTCAACCTATTAACGCAATGCGTTCCAACTGGTTTCTAATGTTTGACAACCTACGCACGCACTCCTACCTAGGCACGCGGCACGTATTGCAGTACAGGGCGCGTGTGCAACTACGATTGATTTTTATTAGTACGATTACTTCTATATTTTAAACTGCAGCCATACGTTGCTTTAGAATTTTTCTTGTTTTGGGTAAAAAGATTTGTTTTAAATCGGGATATTCAAATTTCTACTCTGTATTGCCTATTTCGGTTTCATTTTTAAGAAAAGCTCCTAAAAGCGTCAATTCATATGAGGGGGAAAACAATGTTTAGTCTCTGGCTCTCTTATTTATGAGGATATTTTATCGAATAAAATATTTTCCTGTTCTCTTACAATAAGAAGCATTGTGACAAAATAAAATTTAAAAACGGTTCGTTATCAGTTGAAATAGTAAAGATAAACCGCCAAAATTTTCTAATTTTTCTTAATTTCATGGCGCTTTTTGAGACGAAGAGAATCTTCAAATTGTAACTATAACTTTATATTTTCAGAAGACGCTACCTTTGACCACTACTTGGTTTTAAAACGATTTTTCTATCTAAACCGTTCAAGGTAGAAACGTAGTTTTTGTATGACCACTTTTCCCACACCCCTTTTGGTGCAACCCCACCCAATCCGAACAAAGTTCCTATATATCACGGGATGGGTACTTGTACCGTGGGTACGCCTCAGAGACCTGGGCGTGGATTGGCACCACTGGTTTAGCTTGTAAATCATACATTGGCAATTTTTTTTTTAGACTTGATTAAATCTTTGTATCTGGCGCGTCTTTTATACACGGGAATCAATCTCGAAACATAAGGAGAGAAAAGATTGTAAGCGATTTTCGGGGGAGCGTTGGGAATCCAACATCAGTGAAGGGAACCACCAGTAAAAGCTAATTAATAACAAGTAAATTACATTTAATTATGTTAAGCTGAGTTGTAGGATTGCAAGTGTAAGTTATCAGGCTAACTGTATAATTAGCTGCTGGCGATACACTGCCCCAAAACGTGGGCGACTGTTAGCTAACACATGGCAGACGAAGCTTCTATTAACGCTGCACTTTACAAACAATTTCAAAACATCCCCCTCCCCCTGACAAAATCAAAACCAAAACCAATAGTAAAATTTTAAGTAAGTTACTAAAATTATGTTTTCGTTAATTCAGTAGGTTAGCCTAACATTAATGAAAAAAAAGTGACGATACTTATTTTTCAAAAAGATCCCCAGTTTAATGAAAATGAGAAGAAAAAAGCATGCCAAAGGAAATTAATTTCTTGATACTAATCTACTTTTTTAAATAACTGGATGATCAAGGCAAATGAAGGACTGTGATATACACGCACATCTCAACAGGCAACTCGAGCCCCACGGGTTTGAAGTCTACCCATTCCAGGCATGATTTTATCCTCGATATGTAAACAAACATACCAATATCGTTTTTTCCCATCATTCAGGTTGCCTGGTACAATGAACTAGTCAAGCCGGGGTTCTCACTCGGCTACGAAGAGGACGCGCTCGCCTTCACCATCATCAGCACGCCGTCCTTTTTCGAGAAAGCATTCATCCCGTTCGTACGAGATAACTACTCGTCAGAAGGCATTGGCGACTACCTTGACAAGTGTATCTCATCGCACCTGAAGAAAGCCGTACAGGTATTTTAACCTACACAAAGTATCTATCTGAGATTGTACTACTTTAAAACAAATTATAAGTTTTAGATGAATGAATTTGAATTTAATAACTGGGTAACAGGATCTTGACGTAAGATACGAAATCCTGCATGATTTCGAGATGCGACCGGGAACCCGCAGAGCCAAAGTTCTGGTGCAGACGGCGGGGCATGTTTCCGGAGCCGCCTACTTTTACCAGCGGCATGATGTCAAGAACCCATCCTGGCCTCCAGAAAAGGTAAGTATGCTTATAATTTAATTATAAGTTGATTATTATGAAAAGTAATTGATTATTGACTAGGCTGTTTACGGAGTATGTGTTCATCCCAAGTACAGCGGCTGGTTCGCGCTGCGGGGTGTCATCGTCTTTCCCGACGTCAAGGTCCCCGACCTGGTGCGCAGACCACCGGTCGACATATTCGAAGTATTTAGGGCATTCAGTCAGACTGCAATGAAATTAAATCTAACTTAATCATTATGAAACACATTCTTATAGAAATAAAAAAATAAAGTATATTAATTCAATCTTTATCAAATGGAACTTAATTCAACTTGACTAAAAAGACGAACTGTCTGTTACAGGGTGATGAAGCCAGAATAATTGAACTGCTGGACAAATTCAACAACTGCTGGCAGGACTGGTCCTTCCGTGATGTTTTGGAACCCAGTGAACGGTACTCGGACCTGCAGAAGAGGTACTTTGCCACCAGACCTGCCGATCGTAGAGAGATACTTCAATCCATTCTGAATGCGGAGTCGTTGAACTGAATCTGCCGTGCACAAGTGTCGTACTGATGTTAGGTCCCAATAACGTTATTATATTGAAATGCCCCGAATACAGAATTTTTACGGCCAGTTGCTGTAGATTTACGTATTATTGTCATGTATTTATTAGCAGCTAAATTGTATTCCTTGCAAGCAGTGTCGGGAGGAAGTAGCGCGCTTGGCCGAGCAACTGGATGGTGGATCTTCCACAAAAGAGACTTCCAATGGGCTGCCTCCCCTCTCCCATTCTGCCGTGCATCGCTAGACTATTCCGCTCAGAGTATCGTACGGGAGAGTTCATGCTACGAGGCGCTTTTCTCTTGCCTGACCACTCGCGCTGTTTACATCGGTTGAACCCGCTCACTATCCACCGATGATCGTCTTATGGTCTTCCGTCGTTTCGTGGCAATCCATCGAACTCGCTATTGGGATGATGGAAGGGAAGGAATTTCGCGGGGAGGGGCTGTGATTCTAGCTNACTCCCAATGGGCGGGTGTGGCGAGCCGCCACAGGCCCGGTTGAAATAAGGCCCGGCTATATATGCTCTAAAGGCCCGGCCCGTGCGTAAACTTTGCCCAGCATTGCACAATAGCCACAGGCCCGAGAGAGGCCAGTTTCGGCACTGTGGAAGGAATTTCGCGGGGAGGGGCTGTGATTCTAGCTGGTTGACACCTTAGAAGACAACCTTGAACAGCAACTGTCGGATTCAGGTCTGGATCGGGGATTTCAACCGCCCAACGCGCCACATTTTGAAGGTGTCCGTGCAAGCTTGGTTGAATCAGCCGCGCACATTGAAGGCTGAATCCCGCAGTTTGAGGAGCCCGGCAGAAGAGGCGATCATTTCTGGATTCTTGCGAACAATTGCCCGCTCACGTACGTCCGTTCTAGATGCTGAAGATTTGCTCAATCAAGCAACCTGCCAGCTCCGATGCCAGGTGAATTCACGCGTCCCGGTTATCGTCCAAGGTATCGGGATGATAAACACCTTGCTGGGACATTGGGAAGAAACACTACCTGCCGACCTTAGTCGCACGCCGTACGTGGAAGGATCGTAAGAGAAACATGCAGGTTGGGGACGTTGTACTCGTCGTGGGCTTGGAAATAAGTAATTCGTCAAGTGTTCTTGAGGAAACTTTAAAATTACGTCTTGGAAACTTGGAATTTTGTATAATTTTCGTATCTAAACATTAGATTCCAGCAACAGGCACTTTCAAACATAACGGAAAAAGAGAAAGAGATAAGAGAAAAATCAAGAGGATCTATATGCGGAGGGAGGGAATATGGATAAAGCTACTGAATCAACGGTTTTGCTTATTTGTTCCCGATAAAGAGGACAGAGAGTAGACACACGTCGATATGAAAATCAATGGGGCAAAGAATTAGGGAAAAAAAGGGGAGAATGACGGATTCATTTCACGGTGGCTTGCAGGTGGTTAGGTGCACTGGAGAACAGGTAATGCATTTTGTAAGCTTCGGCCACCAGCTGACCTATCTGCTCGTCATCCCACGACTGCGTAGGAAGGTTCTGAAGCAACATCATTAGACCCTGCAGTTAAACAGGAATAACCCGTTAATTTAACTTCAAGTTATTAAACTTGGTTACATAATTGAAACTAACTGAACCTGATTTAAAATTTTAATTTTAAATTACTGATTAAACACTGAATATGTTTAAGTTTGCATATCAGAATTGGACAAATTACCTGGAAATCCTTCTCTCGAAGAAGGTACGATCTCCAGTGAAGTAAGAAAGCGGCGCAGATGTACAGATGGAACGAGGCGAAACCGTGAGTCTCGGCCAAACAAGTGTCCCACAGCCGGATGGTGCAGTGCAACGGGAGTTCCCTCATCAGCAGGTTGTTCATCCAGCGGAAGGAGAACTGCAGGTAGTCCACCTCGTGGCTGATTAGGTGCTGGTGAAGGCCCGCTGTAAATAAACAAGACAAAAAACGGTTGAAAATCATTCTTATCTCAATAATCAATTAATAATTAAGCAATTAAATTAAAGCTTTCCTTATAATTATCATTATTACATCAGAAATACTATATAATATATTACGATGAAAATTATAACTAATTAAGTTAAAACTACCAGGTCAAGGCCAATCAGTAACAGAATATTAACACATTACAGGGAATTAAAACTACTGTTCCAAACAGTATTCATATTATTACTGCTAGACTGCATTGGATTATTCCTGATATAATTTTAATGACAATTAAACATGATTATCAGGTAAACAGTTAAATCGTTAATCTAAAAATGAACTAAGACAAGGCAGGATACCATCAACGCGCTGGACGAGTTCCTTCAGCTGGCGAACTTTATTCTGGATCCCGGGTTGAGCGAATGTGTAATTGTTCTGAATGCCATCGAGCAGCTTGGACAGACACCAGAAGGAATCGGCCTCGACATTGTGCAGATCTTCCGTGGCCAGGGAGGAAACGTCGTAATTGTCCAAATTGACATCTATAACATCAAATTCTATTAAATTTAATTGTATTATTAAGTTGCATTGCATTGCATTGGCTTCTTAGCTACAGCAAACTAATTTGCTTCAATAAACCAACACTGCTGAGTTAACCTTCGATTTGAACCACATGTGATATGTATAGAACTAACTACAAAAACCAGGTAAAAGTCTATAGCACAACAAGTGTGACTGTGCAATAAATTTACCCTCTGCGACTAACTCCTGAAGAAACACGATGAAGAACGGTGTCACCAAGTCGTTGATGCCTTGCACGTACCCCGAAGCTGGATGACGGATGGCCCAGATGTACAATATTCTCTCAAAAATTTCCTGTCACAATTAAAATATAGTAACCACTCTAGAAATTCAAATTCATAGCATATTCATAAAAACATTAAACATCAGCATAATATTATAAAAATTTCCTAACTATTCATTATATCTATTACATATTGAAAACAATAAATATTCTTCCCCCTGATTTTATTCATTTAATAAAGAACCTGGACAATAGTCTGCTGGAATAAGGCGATCAGTGGACTCATGCGCGGGATATCGATATGTATTTGGCGAAAGGTTTCCTGATGAGAATCGTCGTGGCGGGTTCCATAATATTGCACGACAAAGTTCCAGTACTCTTCGCGTTTCCGCTTCAGCGTAGATTCCCGCTTCTCGGCGCTTGTCGGAACGTAGCCCTGGAATCAAAACAACTAATCATATAATATTTACTTTTCTATTAAACTAACATTACTGTAAATTAAATTATTATTATTATTATTCGTTATTACTTACTTAATTACACGAAATACTTAACGTAGAATTGGTTTACTTACGCAAAGGAGTCTCCACGTAACAGCTCTGAGTGTCGGCGGGATCCCGTGCCAGCTCTGTAGCCGTAGCTCTTCGAGGTTGGCGTTGGCTCCGTCCAGTATCGCCTGAAATTTTTCCAGTCGTCCACTCTGCTGGTCTGGTGTAAATTACCATTTAGATGATAAAAGGTAAACATTTACATATGCAAGAGATTATAATTAATATAATTCCTAATTATAATTACATCAAAATTAATAGTTTTCAAATGATGTTATTATATTTAAAATTAATATTAAGCTACATACAGCGGGTATTATACGAGCAATATACAAGAAAACAGTTGCAAAGAAAACCTTCCGCAGTTTTGCGCACCGACGACGCCACGAGCAGCTGTGCGTGGCCCGGAAACTGTCGAACGCTGCGGGCGTCTGGGTTGTTCGAACTGCACGATTCTCTGCTCAGTGGTTCGCTGAGGTCCAGACTCCGGTTTTGGTGGTTGCGGATGACGCTCATGGCTGTCGACTGCGCCATTCGTTTCGATATTTTTACGTCTGTGTTGAAAAAATACATCTCAACTTCTTTTTAAGAATAAGCAGAACATTCAGTAGACTAATATCAAGGTCGCATATCGAGACACAGTTCAAGGATAAATTATTGAAACAGGATATTATAGCATAGGTGAACAAGACGTAAACCCTGATTTACCTGAGATAACGCAGAACTCGTCATCCCCGAGGTCCCACGCGTCATTGACGCTTTCCTGAAAGTCCTGGTAGGAAGCCGCCGGGGCCTGCCCGTTCCTTCGACTTTTGGACTGCACGTCTTTACTTACGTCCCTCTTCGGGCTCGAGCTGGCCCTGTCAGTTAACGATACTCGCTTTAGTTAACCGCACATGGGTGTCGGGCTGCTACTTATTTAAACATCTGTTTTTAACCCTAGCATATTTCTCGGTTTCAAATGTATATGTATGACAATAGTAGGAAGCGACCTACTTTCCTGGTACAGATCTGCCTTGTTTTCTCCACATAAACATTGATTTCGATTCATTATCCATCGTTTTTCCTTCTTGAATTATATATCCTCCCTTTAATTTTTAGAGATAACTCCCATTAAAGGAGGCACCTGTTGCCAAAAATTTAATTAAGTTTCTTAATTTGCCAGTAGCACTTGATTGGCACGCTGAACAAACCAATCAAATTCTTAATTTTTAAAATTCATTAGGGAAATCAGAACGTCAACATTTTAGCTACAGTCAACAAGACGTCATCGAACGAGCTTTATTACAGCGTTGCCAAATTTATGACTGTTTTTTTACAGCGTTAATCATTATTTCTAAATACAAAATCTATGGATAGATAGATAGAAAGATAGATAGACGTACAGGCAGCTAGGTAGATCTTTGTTTACAGATTAGACAGCCATCAACGAGAACTGAAACTCTCATGGACAGATACACTTATGAACTCAATCACGTGATGAAAATATAATCTAACTTAAATATAGTTAATGATATGATGATTAAAGTAGGGAAGTAGAAAAATACGTTAGTAAAATACAAATGCAAGTTGTCAAGTAACTATATCAAGGAACACATATATCCCGATTGTACCAAACTCTTCACAAACCAAAGAATTATTCGGTTAAACTAACTCATATTACAAACAATTATTCCCAGTAGTGTTTACCAGCTGCAAATTATGAAGACTACAAAATACCATGTCTATATTCTGCAAATTCGTTTTGAGTAGAAAACTAAACAGTTATGTTTTAGCATTTATACCGCGCGTTTATGTATAATCTAAATTGTCTAATATCATTAGGTATTTACATCATCATTTAAAAGAGTTTCATTTACGCATCTTATGAGATATTCCATTAGTGTAAGCGATATTCTGATAGCTCGATGATTGAGTCATAGTAACAGACAACTAAAACCGATACCACGCCAGGATCTTGTTTGCGCTATAGCTAATATACAGACAATTACAATATTTTGATATTCTTGAGCAGATTCGTGATCGGAACATCAAAATCGCATGATATACGTCATTCATTTCCGAGTTTTCGGATGCTGTGCGTATTCGCGTTCAGCTGTGTCGTGTCGTGTTGAAGAGCCCTTTAATTTACCATTTTTGTAAAAACTTGATTTTTAGTTAAAGATTTCCATCGAAATCAAGATATCTTCAAATTTCAATAATTTCTTTTTAATTTAGTATTGATCAATGAAACGAAAAGTTACTGAACCCCCATATATTGCCTGTATTCAACGCGATTAGCAATTTAGCGGAAAGAGCTTAGGAGATATTTCGAGTAGATATATATATATGCCTGAAAGAGAAACGGAGGGAAAAAATACTAAAATTTTTTTAAAAGTATTAAGAAGAGTAAATACGCCCAGCAAATATTTGCTTTTGGTTGCTCACAAGTCACTCTCAAATTTAACTCTTTTGTTGGCGCCATCTGGTTCCAAAGGGGAACGCTTTGCCTGGATTCTGTTGCTGGTTCTCGAGGAGACAGGCGACAGGTTATTGGCAGCCTCGATCAACGAAGAAGTGATGCTGAAATCCGAGTCATTACTGGAGATGGAGCAAGTGTCCGCGTCTGGGGCGAAGTTCCCCCTCAAGAAATGCTTTCCATCCAATCGAACGATCTCGACATCGTCGTTCTGTTTGCTCGTGTAAATGTAAATGGATCCGTCTTGATCGAGTCCCGCTACTCCCAGGTACCGCGGGGCTGCCAGTTCGACGAAGGTGCTGGCTTCGTGCTGAAGTCGAGCCAGGTTCTCGACGCTTTCTTGGACAGTAGAATCGTCCTTGTGGGTAAACGACTCGGCCGTCAGCAGTTTGATCTCCACTGAGTTGAAATGGATGACGAACAAGTATGGAGCCTTGGAAAAAAAACACGAAAAAAATGGTCATTTTAATACTAATTATTAAATTAGCTAAATCGATAGCAGTCAACATAAGGACAGGAGTAAGGAATTTATTAATTTTTCGTTATATACTTATATTGACCTTTACAGGAAAAGGTCAATACAACTACTGAATATATTTCTATATAAAAAATTATTAAACCTTAATTATAATTAAAAATTATTTAATTGCATTACAAATGCTAGTTGTACCATAGAATTTAGATCCTCATTGTAAATAATAACGATATTGTATAAACAAATACCTGGTAGGCAAAAGCCAACGGTAAGCGACTCCATTTGATGTCACTAGGCCTACTGCGTCTGCCATAGGCATCTACGAAAATGCCGAATTCATGATAGCAGAGCAGGTACTCTTCTTGTCCAGGACGTTGAGTCACCTCCAGGATGGCGACGGGGAAACTGCGCAGCTTGCTCAGACCGAAAACCACGTGCGCCAGGGACTGATCCGAAGCGTCGAGGAACTCCTCGGCCGTGAAATCCAGCAGATCGACTTCGTAAAACCGGTCGCAGCCAATGATGACCGAATTCCTGGTAAACCAGATGCAACTGCACGTCTCGGATCCGTTCAATTCCTTGCGCAGGACGAAACTCGACGATGTACGAGACCATTTGAAGAATTTGACGCGATCCTGGGTGGCAGCGCACAGGTAGGCGCCCTCGATGTCTCTCGCCTGCACCGCGAACAGATGACAGGACTCGACATTTTCCACCGGATCGGTTACCACAGTCGGTTTGCTGCACTGAGCCGAGTCAGCGAGCCTCTTCAGGACATTCAAATCAGCCGAGACGAGTTTTCGTTCCAGTCCGACGATGAAGAAAGCCAGGCCGAGGGTTGGTGCCAAAGAGATCTGCTGCACCTGGTCGACTCCATCAATCTGCACCAAAGTTTTATTGTTCCTATGGAGGACAAAGAGGCCCTCGGCAGCACCGAGGAGCAGTTTACCGTCGAGTTCTTGCGCGCAGTTGACGTCCATTTGATCCTTGGGCATTTTCAAAATCGCCGAGGCGGAAGGCGGCCGCTGAACATTGCTCTTGCTTACAGCTTCCAAAGCAGCGATCCACGACTTTTTCTTGGCGAAATCTGGCGCCATAACCAGCAGGTTTCTTCCAGGCCAGCAGGTCGTCAGAGGAGCGACCTCCACCATGAAGATGTAAGGTAAATCGCACTTGGCCGTGTGCCCTACCTCCGAATGCGACACCGCCGCATGGATGGTAACGATGCTGCTGTCTTTCGGGTGAAGTTCTAGTTTATCGATGGGTTCCATGCCGGCAGAAGGTTCGTGATCGTAGACGCATAGCTGAGAACCCGTCAGTTTGAGGTACTTGCGCTCCCAACAGGCTTTACCCGGTTGAGGGACCTTCACCCAGCCTTCCATTTGAGAATGGGTTTCAGATTCGCTGCTGTCGGAGTGGTCAGCAGCTTTTCCCTTGCCCAGAACGGCTCCAAAATGCTTGGCTAGCCCGTGGGGGAGGCCGCAGGTGCTGGGTAGGTGCGAGGAGCACTTGGGGTGAGCCGTGATACCGCATTCCTGGCAGAAGGAAGCGTAGCGACCGAAATGGATGGTACCCAGGCAGACGGCGCAATTGGTGGCGCGCATGATCATGTGCTGCTGAAGACGGTGGGGGATGTTATGGCGCATGCGCTGGACGGCTAAGCTCGAGGCACTTGCCGGACTTCCCTGTAAATACACAAGTAAAAGATTTATGCGAATTTCTTGTTGTGTCTTTTTATAAACCGTAAAAGAATAATAATACAAAATAATGCAAAGATTTATTTAAAAAAAAGTAAACCGTCCAGCATCATTAATAGTTGTAACCGTACTTATATAAATAATTCGATAAAGAGCAACTTTGTAGAAATATAAACGAAGACAAGTTTGAACAAAATTATTTTCCAAAAGTTTGGCGTACTAAAATAAATAAAAAATTGATAATGAAATTAAAAGATTAATTTGAATATAAACAACTCGTCCAGATAAACAAGTAAGGTAACTGTATAGGAATATAACAGTATATAACAGTATTAGTCGAGATTAATAGAAATCGAAAATAATGTAATATAAAGAGTATTAGAAATTAAGATAAATCTTACAAGCTAAAGTTCATTAGCAGTTATAATAGTATTGCGTTAAACCAGAGAAAGTAGGGTAATTTTGCAGGAATATAAAGATTAATTATGAATCTTAAAGTTAAATGTTATGAGCAGTTATAATTGTATTGCACTAACATATTTTATAGGAAAATGGGTTAAGCTAAATAAATCAGGCTAAAAAGTGGAAATAGCAACATTAAAAACCTGTGCTCCCGGCGACTGCGTCAAATGAGCCAATTCCTTCTGGGCCAACGGGACTCGGGGTTCACCAGCTTCCCTGACGACTTCCTTACGGGGAGTCTCGCCGACAGAGTCGACATCAGCCCGTCGGGGTAAAGGAGTTGCAGGTAACCGCATCGGGGTCTGGTTCTCCTTCTTATTACCGAAGAGTTTATCGGCCAGCGTCTTCTTCTTCTTGTCCTTCTCTTCCACTTTGGATTGCAAGTGTTCGATCAGTTTCCGCTGCTGGGCCGACATCGACTCGGACTTGTACTCCCGCTCCTTGTAGAAGGAACGCAGACGCTCCAGCTCGGCCTCCAGTTCGTGCATTTTGGTCTTGTAAGCTTCCCCTTTGGAGATTGCCTGGTCCAGGCCGCTGCTCAAGCTGCTGTTGGAGTTGCGCAGCGCAACCAGTTGAGTCATCAGCGCAGAAGCCTCCTCCTGGATGACCAAAACAGTATTTCCGGTTATCAAAACCTCATTTTTAGACCAGTTTTTTTAATATATAATCCACCCCCCTGCTGACTTGTATCATTATGATCAATCTATTTACATGATTTCCTTTTCAAAAAATTCAAAAGCTGTTTTATGATCATAGTGTAGAGAAATATAACCGAGGGAACATAGAAAAATTATTGTACTAGGCAGTCGGAGTCAAGTGAAATACTATAATTAATAATTATTATTGAAATTAAAGTAACAATTCTATTCTAAAGAAACTAGTTTTAATACCTTAAGATCGGCGTTTTCGTTTTCAATGTCAGCAACCCTCCGTGCCGTGCTGGTCAGAGCCATCTCTGAATCAGTTAGGTGTTTATTCAGTTCGGTGACCTGCATTACAAGTATATGGGTGAACTTTGATTTTAGATCAATATTATTCACATATTATCAATATCATCTAAGCATTTATAATTTTTTTTTTTAATCGAAACAAGTAATTCATGAATCGACATAGCAATTCACGAACTCATCAAATGTTGTTGGACAACATGATAATCAAGTAACCTGCTGATGAAGTTCCGAGGCCCGGCTAGTCGCCTCTTGCAGCTGTTTCTTCAGCTCGTCGATGTAGCCCTCGGATGAGTCCTGATTCTTCTTCAGCCTCGATTCAGCGTCTTTAAGTTTGCTTTCCGTAAAGGCCTTCAGCGATTTTTCTTCATTCACCTGCTGTTTGGCGCCCCTCAGCTCGGCTTGAAGCAGCTCAATGCGCTGCTGCAGCTCTTTACGCTCCTCGTCAATGCTGCTTTCCTTCTTTTCGTGCGAGTCGATGAGCTGCTGGAATCCTTCAAGCTGCTCGTCCATGATGGCGCAGGCGCTCCGCAGCTCGTTAAAAGAGGCTTCCAATTCCGCGTGTTTGTTTCTCCATTTATCAGCTTCCTTCCGCACGTCGGCGATCAGCAGCTTCTGCTGTTCAATCTGTTCCTGTCTGAGCTTCAGTTCAGACTCCGTAACTTTCTTCTGTTGCTCCAGGAGTCGCATCTCCGTCTCCAGGCGCGTCTTCTCGCGTCGGACATCGTCAGCAGCCGCAGCAGCTTTACGCGCCTCGTCAGACTCCTCACATTTCTTTGATATCTCGGCTTCCTTGCGAGTCAGTTTGATGTTCAAGTCGTCCACTGAGTATTTCAGGGTGTCAATTTCCTTCTTTAGCTGGGAAATTTCGTCCTGCTTGACTTGCATCGACTCTTTCAGCTGGTTTTCCGATGACTGAAGCTTGCTGATCTCGTCTTCGGCGGTTTTCTTCTCGCGGACTGAAATGCGGAGATCGATGGCAGCATTAGAGACCTCCTTCTCCTTCTTCCAAAGGTCTAGCTGGATCTGACGGGATTTTTCACGCTCTAACGTAAGGCTCTCCCGAGTCTTTTCCAGGCTCTCTTCCAGTTTCTTGATCTGCAAATTTCGTATATGTAATTAAAGATCAAATCAATTCTCGAGTTGCATAGCATGAAGTAAGAGATAAAAGAAATATTTTAGAAAGACATTTCAAATCAGGAATACATATTTTATAACAAAAATTAACCAAACACTGAAAATAAGATAAAGTTGAAAAATCGATTAATTTTATCGAATAAATAAATATTATCACATCCCAAGAAATAAAAATTCAATTAAAAATCAATACGAAATAAAATACAAAAACAAAGATGAATAATTCAAAGCATCAACAAAAAAGATCAACGTAAAAATAAAAATAAAACTAAAACAAAAGGCTTTCGACAGCCATAAAATACAGAATAATTTAATTTTATTACTTTGGCTTAACACAAAGAAATCTGGAACAGAATGCTAAAATAACAACGGAAATTGAAAGAGATTACGATACATAATACATAAAAGAGTTACCTGATTCTCCATGTATTGCACCTTCTCAGCCGATTCGGCCTTAGACTCACTGCTGGGCTGCGCTTGCAGAAGGGCATTCATTTGCTGCTGTTTACTTTCGACCTTCTCTAGGGCTTCCTGCAGCTGTCGGTGAAGCAACTCACAGGCCTGGACGCTCTCCTTTTCGCGGCGTTCATTCTCCAGCAGTTGTTTCTGGAGTTCCAGCTTGTTCTGCACAGCCTGTCGCATTTCGCCCTCAATCTCCTTGATCTTGGCCTCCAGCTCGGATTCCTTGACGGTAAATGAGGTCTCGTACTGGTTTTTCAGCTGGAGCGAATCATCCAGACTCCGGGTTAGGGTCTTAACTTGAATTCTCAGTTGACTGGCTTCGTATTTCTCGCGTTCCAGGAGCTGTTCCAGTTCCTTGAGCCTTAATTCCTTCTCGCGGACGACCTTATCTTGGAGATCCCTGGAACGTGTCTGGAGGACAGCATCCTTTTCAGCGACGTCTTGTTCAATCTTCCTCAGGTCAGCTTCGTGCTTACTCTGCAGCTGTTTCATCTCGTCCTGGAGTTTGGCAACTTTCCGCTGGAATTCCGATTTGGCCTGTTCAGCTTGGGAACACTGCTCCTCCAGACTGGCAACCTGCTCTCTGAGGCGGACTTCGTTAGGGCCCATGGCGAAGCTAGCGCGCCTATCGTTGACTTGCTGAGAACGAAGAGCCATGTCTTTGTATTTGACCAGTTTACTGGCCAGGGCGGCATTCTTTTTTTGAATGATGTCGATCTGTCGTTTCAGCGACTGCATCTCTTCGTCCAGGGCGCTTTTCTCCATTAGCAGCTGGAGACCGTTGCGATCTGTTTCCTGTTTAAGAAGCGAAAAAGGTAAAAATATGGTAACGGTACCAGTTCACATTAATCAACTGATTTAAGTTTAATTACCTGGAGTATTTTCTGCTGGTCTTCAAACTTCTTCTGCCACTTCTCCGTTATGCTTCGCACCATATCGACCGTTTTCTGCTCCGTTTCGATTCGGTCCTTTTTCTCCTTCTCCATTATATTCTTGTAAGCTGTGCATTCGTACGTCTTTTGAGCAGCAGCCTTCCTCTCCTCCAGCAGCTTCTGTTCCAGCTGAGCCACCTTTTGCCGCAAGTTGTCCTGCTGTTTTAACCCGGCTCTCTCCTTTTCGTAATTCTGAATCTTCTTCTCCAGCTCTCGAATTTCGCGGCTCCTTTTCTCCAGCTCCCTGGAAACGTCTGACGACACGTCGACAGCGGGCGCGCTACCTCTGACAAAGGTGAAACCAACGAAAGGTAGATCCTTGCCATTCAGTCCTCGTTGAGTTCCCCTGCCTGTTATGGTAATATCTTCCCGTTTCTTGCTGGGGAGAACCGTGAAATTGGACGTGTCCTCCATGCCGTTTAAGCTGGGGACGTACGGCGGTACCTGGTTCCTCAGTTCAGTCCAGTTAATCGAATTGAAAAACGGGTGTTTGATGAGATCCGAATAGGTCATTCTCCGGCTGGGTTCTCGCAGAAGGCCCACCACAAAATCCTGGAACTCGGGACTCACCGAAGCGTCTGGCGGGAACGAAAAGTTAGACGAGCTCAAGATCTTCGCGTAAACGGCTGTCGTGTTGTCGTCGGCAAAGGGTGTTTCCCCAAACACCATCTCGTAGGCGAGAACGCCAATCGACCAGTAATCGCATTCGACTCCATAAGATTGGCCATCACTATCGAGCGAGGTCAAGACCTCGGGTGCGATGTAATCTGGAGTACCGACAGGCATCTCGCTCTCAACTTTTGCTAGGCTCGACAGTTTGGCAGCCGAACCAAAATCGGCCAGCTTGACGTGGCCCAGACGATCCAGCAAGATGTTTTCTGGTTTGATGTCGCGGTGCACGTACCCCATGGAGTGAAGGTTGTGAACCGCCAAGATGATTTCTGCTATATAGAATCTCGCCATGTCTTCGGTGAGGCCCACTGAGTGACGCTCCATCAGCGAGAACAAGTTGCCGCCGGGATGGTAGTCCATAACAAGATAGAGGTTCTTGTCGTCTTGGAAGGCGTAGTGAAGAGAAGTAATCCAGTCGCTTGAAGCCTGCGTCATGATGTTCCGTTCTTCTTCGTAAAAAGCAACCTAAGGATATAGAACAATTCAGTTATTCAGTCGTAATATTCCCAGGAAAGTTGAATTTACATTGGGTCTCGCTAAAATGTCATCCTTCTTCATAACTTTCATGGCAAAGATGTCACCCGTTTTCTTTTCCTGCACGAGATGCACCTCGCCAAAGTGGCCGCGTCCAATGATCTTCTTCACGTCAAAGTCAGTGACGTTGACGCGCAATTTCCGAAGTTCGCTGACGAGTTTTTCATCTGCGGGAATGAAGAGTATAGTTAACAATTTAACTACTTATAAAGATGGTGAACGTGCTGGGACTTGCATTTTCCAACAAACTTCTTTGCGGTCTGACTGTTGCGTGTCGCCTCTTGGTGGAACTCGTCGTAAAGAACCATGAGCGCGTCGATCAGAGTGTCTTTCTTAAGACTTATCTCCTCGACACTTCCTCGGGGCCTCAGGTTGGCTTTGCCCATCAGAGCCTGATAGAGCAGGGTGTTCCGCATACATATCGGATTATTTGTCGCCATGGCTACTTACTTATTCTAGGTTGTCCTGTAGGACAAAAGAAACAATGTAGAATTTTACGTATTCACTGTTTAAATCTTACAATAAGGCAATCTATTCATTTGTATATTACCTCGCGTTATGATTTAAAAGGTGCCTTACATTGACAAGTAAGTACAATTACAAGTCAAACTCTTGACTTGCAAAGTCGAACGTCAAATTTACTTTGTGACAACCCTAACGTATATTTTCGGCTCGGAAACTAACAAAACGGCCGTTTTCAATTCAAAGTCAAAATAGCTCCACAGCGTTGCCAATGTGTGAATATGTTGAACTTGCATGAGTACAAAGAACGTAGATCACTATTTATAAACATATACATTTCTATGCAATTCTAACCACACTAGTCTTTAATTAACGTAGAATAATTCCAGTTACTATAAAAATATCAAAAATTAACTTCGTGGAAGGCTTTTTAACTCGAGATCACAATTTTATTTCCACTAGTGATGCGTAAGCTGCTATGTTAGGAATCCCTAATAGTTTTAAATCTGTTAAATTTAATTACACAATATAAGAATTTAAGAATAATGTAATATTTTTAGGATAATAATTAATTGGATTGGTAAAATCTTTAATTTGCTATATAATATGACCTACTGTATATAATTTTTTTAAATAAAGCTAATGATTTCCGTTGATAGATGGCGGTTTAATTAACCAGCTGTTCCGTGCAAAGGCCGTCAACAAAGCTGGTAATGTTTTTGGCAACTTTGGCGCCAATCGCTAACAACGACTGCGGCATTTGCACAATTCGACCCCATTTGTAGAAAAGTGAGTTAACTTTTTTCTCGTTTAAGTTAACATGTGTTATCTTAATGCAATCCTTTACTTGTTAAATCTTTTAACCATATGAGGAAAACCGATCAGACACAGTTACTCTGTGTACGTTCGCCACACAAGCACTGTGACAGTTTCGCAATCTGGCTTTGTTTACACGCACACTATACTATTAATTCCCAAAGTACCGCATCGTGTCTATAAATGTATTAACCGAGGTTTCCTTTTTATCTAGAATGAGTGACAACAACAAGGAAGACCAGAAAAATCAAGCGAGCGAGGACAGCGAGACCGTTGTTCTCCCCGCAGAAGAGGAGGATAGCGGCATCACATTAGTCGACATCCTGGAAGAGGAGCAAAAGCTAGAAGACGATGCTGATGCCGTTTTAGGAGGCTCTGATGACCAGAATTGCACCTATGACCAGGTAATACATTACCTCATATTCCAGATTAGCGACAGGTTTTCAAAACACATTCATACAGGGTTACGTCAAACGGCAGGCACTTTACTCTTGCCTAACCTGTACTCCCGAAGGAGGCGAGCAGGGAGGAATATGTCTGGCGTGCAGCTACCATTGTCACGATGGCCACGATTTGATTGAACTCTACACCAAGAGGTTAATAAATATCTTCGTTAGTTTGTAGTCAATTATAAATTTAGTAAAACTAACTGAAACTTAACAGGAATTTTCGCTGCGACTGTGGCAACTCCAAGTTCCCGAACAACCAGTGCACCTTACAACCTGTAAGTTAGCTGAGATAGTGACTTAATAACTGATATCCATGAGTGAGCCGTCCTTTATTTGCAAGGTGAAAGAGCCCGTCAATGATCAGAATCAGTACAATGCCAACTTCTCGGGCAAGTACTGCTCCTGTCTGAAGCCGTACCCCGACCCCGAGGACACTCAGCCTGACGAAATGATCCAGTGCGTTGTTTGTGAAGACTGGTATCATTTAAGGGTAACAAACTTCAAGAGCACATTTAACCCCTTTCTCCCTTTTTACAAAGTATGTTTTTTGATTTAGCATTTAGGCCAGCGCCCTCCAAAGGACTTGAACTACTCTGAAATGATCTGTGATGGCTGCATGGTTAAGCATTCATTTCTACAGTATTACTTCACGAACCATTCCGGTATAAACGCCACCATTAAGCTCCGTGCACTCTTATTTAGTTTAATGATATACTTGTATACATTTGGAAAGAGTAGTTGAGGTGAAAGAAGAGCCGGAGGAACCCAAGGCAAACCCTTGCGTGCTCGAGAAGCTTAGGACGCCGGCAGTTGCACTGGTTACGCCCAAAACTGCTTTCTATCCTTCAGGATGGCGTTCTCAGCTGTGTCGCTGTTCCCAGTGCATGGTAACCATAATGGCACTATTTAAAACCTGATATGGGATCAAACACTGTTTTTATCTTGTCACAGGACATGTACCGTGACGAAAAGCTGCAGTTCTTATTGGACCTCGAAGACACGGTGGAGTTTTACGAGGAACAGGGCAAAAGAGACAGGGTTAACGAGCCACCCAAGTCGCATAATGAGAAGTTAATGACAGCCCTTTCTACCTTGGATCGCACACAGCAGGTTGAATTAATCCACGGTAAATATTTTCATTCTCTCGGCGTGAAAAAAAAACATCTACCCTCGAAGCTAACATGATTAACTTGACTGACTCTTATTTATGCAGTTTATTTATTTGTTTACATAATTTTTGAATTGCCCAGGGTACCAGACATTCTCGTCTGATTTGAAAGAGTACCTTCGCAAATTTGCCGAAAACAAAAAAGTGGTCCGCGAGGAAGATATTCGCGAGTTTTTCACGCAGCTCGCCGCGCGCAAACGCCAACGCTCCTCGGGTTCGGTCCAGTTTTTCTGCCGCTGAGAATTCAACCTCTTCACTCGCGGTGGACCAAAGCCTCGCAGCGTCTCATCTCGTACGGGATCCACCCTGTTTTTCTTTTTATCCCGAATATCTCATTTTCCTTTGAAAATGAGTATCCGTACTGAACGGTTTGATGTATCTCTGTAACTTTCATTATTCTCGGTGTTATGTACCCTCCTTATTATCGTCGTTTAATCAGTTCTTGTAGCTCTACTAGGAATACACATACGGTTTAAGTTAACCATATGCATTATTGACGCATATTGATTACGCTGTTTATTTTTTAAACCAAAGGCATCAACTCGTATTTGGGTTTCGTTGGCTAATATTTACGACTCTGTCTTAATTAATAAAACGCAAGTCCGGCGGTTTTTATGGGTAATTAGCTCGCATACAAAGTTAGCATTACACGAGTTGCGTTGTATACTTTCATGAAAGTTGTTTTGAAGTGCAGTCACGAGAAAGCCGGCCAAATGACGAGCATAAACTGCGATTTAATTGACGTTTATAATACAAAGTTTTCAACATAAAATCCTGTAAATGAATCTTGTGAATACAAGTTATATACGCACGACATGCGCGCTCGCGCTGTTGATGCGGGTACTTGAATGCAAATAGAAAAATCGCCACGCGGAGAAAGTTCTTTTTATAGGGAGTGAAGCGAACGTATACATTTCCTCGGACACGATGATCGCCAAAAGAAGTGTAAGATTAGCATTCGGAACACAGCTGCTTAGCCTCCTTTCAGGAATTTTAAGGAGCAAAAAATACTAATTTACAAAAACCTGTTTAACTTAACATCGCACATATTTTACAAAACAGAACTGTAATAAGTATGTGAATTACGAAATAAACCGGCAATTTTATAACGAATATGTAAAGAGAATTCAAGTAAAAATGTTAAGATGGTTCAGCGAGAGAAAGTTGTATGGGTTTAGCGTGGAATTCAAGTACGAATTCTAGAAGAATAGATAAACTAATTGCGAGAAGCTGCTTAACAAGTTAAATAAACGTGTACAAACTGTAAAATCATACTTGACAACAATACAATTAATGCATAAGAAAATATAATATATAATCATCAAATTCGACAAAGGCATTGCCCCCGAGTCGAGTCGAGTCAATGGGCTTGGTCTTGAAGTCGAGTCAAAATCGAGTCGCATCAGTCAAGTCGACTCAAGTCGGTTATATATTCGACGTTAGACCCCAAGTCGATCGAGTCGACTTGCCAAATCCCTTAGTCGAGTCAAGTCGTTTACCACGACCGTCCGAATCGAGTTGAGTCGACAAGTCGAGTCGCTTGACATCCCTAACTTGGAAGCAAATCCGTAACATTTCTTTTGAAACACATACCATAACAACAGTATTGTCCAAACTCTTCTACCGTAATTAGTTTGGCCTTATAGGTAAAACGCTTACTAAAAGGTAGATATAGTTAGTTAGATAGATAGACAGACAAATAGCAAATGGATAAATGAATGTCTGGACAGATGGGTAGTAGACAGATAGTTAGTCAGACAGAGACAAAACCTATGTAGAGAGACCTATGGATAAATGGTTAGATAGACGAATATTAGATAGATGGTTAGATAGACGGATAGATAGGTAGATAGGTAGATAGATAGATCTGTAGACAGATGGGTAGAAAGATAACATAGACAGACAAACAGTAAAGTAGGTAGGTACGTAAGTAGGTAGTCGGATAGATAGGAAGAAAGGTAGATAGACAGATAGATAGGTAGTTAGAGAGTAAACTAATAGATAATTAAACAGATGAAATATATCATGAACTTCCATTAAAGTTCAATACGATAATCTTAAATTACTGTAGAACGACCTGAGTGAGATAGAAACGCATCCAGCAAGAGGGAGTCGTGCCCGGCGGGTCGGTCAGTACAACAGCCTGGGCTCCAAGTTAAAAGCAGCGATGGTGTTTTCGTGAACATTTGGAAAGGCCAAGTGGCGCTATTGTGGAGCAAATAGGGCGAGATCCGTTGGGAGCATCACGACCTTTTTGGCCTTTTATGGGGCGCATGCCTTCATTACAACAGGTCGCTCTTCTGGGCTACCACACGCAAAATGTTCTCAACCGAGCTCCCTTCATTAATACTCGTTATGTCTTTTCACAAAGCCCTCCTACTTGAACTGTCCAATCATCGATTTAAAAGGGTTGGCGACTGTTACTAGATTACTAGAATCTATGCACTAGGACAAGGTTTAAGCTGATCGTATTCGTAATCTAGGTTATTGCCTAATTATGTTTCGTTGTTTAATAATGTATTTCTGTAATAACCACCGCTGACTTGTTCGTTATATTTTAATCGGTTAAAAATTCAAAATCAAATGTTTGTTTGGGATCAGTCTTTAAGTGTTTAATTTCCATTTAGAATTATAATCATTTAGTCGTTACTTTGTTTTTCCCAACTTAGTTTGATTTAATTATATTATTTACATTTCAATTATTTACAATTCTCTTTATTGCGAATAATTTAGAATCTGATTTGACTCATTGGATTTTTCGGGTTGATTCTTGTTGTCACTATTTGATTTTCTATGATAACTTCATATTTATATCTAACTTTGCGTTAAATTTGAAAGTAATATTTACAATTATATCGTTTCTCTTAAATTAAATGGATATTTTATGTTCATATTTGAAAAACTGTGATTTTATGTTGAGTCCTGTAGTGCTGTCAACAAGTTCTGTTTTGAAAAACCCTTTCCGTTCTTTACTCCTTAAGTTGCGTTTCCTAACAACTTAAAAAAGCAATTTTTATATCTTTACTTTTGACTGAACTTCTTGCTCAAATTAAAGTTAACTGTGTTGAAGTCTGTGCTAGAGTTTTGACGGTTAACGTGATTATCGATACCGTTTGGCTACAAAAAACTGCAAGCAAGTTCAAATTTGTCTTTTTTATGGCCGGTTCTGTTCTTTTTTTGGACTTCATGTTACTAATATTTAAAAATAATTTATTATATTATCTTTGGCTTGAATCGAATTTTAGAAGCCCATGAGGAAATACTGTTCCTGGTACTCGACCACAACCCAAGTCCCGAGGAACTCGTGTTGGAAAAAGGAGAGCACGAAAGCCATCCCGCTGTCTACAAGTACGTATAATTAGCATCAATTGTTTAAAGTAAGTAACCGCATGCTCTTGCTTATTAAGTTGCTTCATTTTGAATGTAAAGTGCGCCGGCGTGTAGTCGGGTGCGCACAGGCTCATCCATTTAAGCCTAATGGCGTCATTTTCTTCTTTTTCCCAAAGTAATGATTTTCTGCCACTCGCTTTATTGGACGTGGGTTAACTACTCTCACTTTCGCTCATGTCTCTTCAAAGTCCAAGGTCCCTGAAATATTTCAGCTGGTTGCAAAATTAACCGTTGTTAAATAAATTAGGTAATTCTGCGAGATATTTTAGTTCAAGTATATTAAACAAGTTATTATTCAAATAGAAGATAATCACTTAATCTGTTTAGTTTCTTATCTATCTATCTATCTATCTATCTATCTATCTATCTATCTGTATCTGTCTACCTGTCTATCTGTCCGTCTGTCCTTCTATCCATCCATCTATCCGTCTATATCTCATTATATCATCTATCTATCTGTCTACCTTCCCATGATCTATCTATCTGTATCTGTCTGTCTGTCTATCTGTCCATCTGTCCCTCTATCCATCTATCTATCCGTCTATCCCTCAATATATCATAATTCTGTCTATCTTCCCATGATCCATCTGTCTATCTATCTATCTATCTATCTATCTATCTATTTATCTATCTATCTATCTATCTATCTATCTATCTATCTAT
>JAIQCU010001299.1:0-30984 GCA_022114935.1 Leptestheria dahalacensis | reverse complement strand
TTTCTGCTTAGGTGCAGATAATTCACATAAGTGTCATGTGCTGCAACACTTCAAGTGTGTGTGTGTGTGTGTGTGTGTGTATGCAATGGCGGCCATGTTGCTTGTGCCCATGCCCATATTGCTTCTCAAGGGTCGGCAGCTCATTTGAGTCGAGTAAGCGAGATAATCCGCGCACACCAGCGCCACAGGATCAGGATTATCGCTTCAAAACTCGACGCCCCGCAAGAAATGTCGCAGGGAAACCTCTTCGACAGTTGGCAGCGGAAACTCCGATGAATACACACATCAATAGGGGAAACCTATGAGAAAGTTTGCAATGGCGGTTTCCGAAACAAGAATCTTGCGGGATTGCCATGTTATATAGTTGATGGCAGACGAGAGCCTCGAGTGTTTCTGGAGTCTCTCAAGCGCCTAATGCTGAAACAAAATGGCACTTTGAAAGTGGCCCTGTGTTACCGACCCCCTGAGTTGGGCGAGCTGCAGACAGCCACATATGCAAGAGCAAGAGGCAATTGTCAAGACCATCCATCATAATCTTACGCTGCCAGCCAATTTGGAAACCGTAAGCCGCTATCTGTGCTTAATGGAATCTAGTCACTTTGCTCGACAAACTTGTAATAGACATCGCTTCCTTGACACAATTACTTACTAATAAACGCCCTCTCTTGACGCGGTCCCCACCTCCCCCAGAATCTCCGTCTTCTTTCTCACCAAACATAACTACTTGCGGGTTTTGATTCAAATTTCGCGGTTGACGGCGGCCGCGGTGCATGTTGAAAAGCACCAGACAAGGACGCGCGTCTTCAAAAGTTTCAAAAAGAGGTGTGGAGATATTGGGTGCCGCGCTTTTTTTTCCACAAGTTTTGATAAGGTAGCTTGAAATTGGTCAATAAGAGTGCAAGACGAATGGTTACCACATGAAACTACTCGCTTTTTTAATGCCCAGCGACACGCGAAACTTTTCCTGCGGCTCCGGGGTTTGTAGCTCGTCAATAGCGCCAACTTTTTACTGCTAACTTTGTCCATGTGAAATCAATACAGTTTCTCTAATTTTTGCGCTTCACACGTCACTCATTCGACAAGTCTATTTCTATAGCCACACCTAATTCAAATTATGAATTTAAATTTACGTCCTCAAATAAGTTAAAAGAATATTTGCTTAAATGTATGTAATATGGTCACAGTGTCTAGTTAAAAAAGGAGAGAAAATGTTTTTACTACCAAAAAGGACAGTTGAAGAAGGAATGTACTAAGCAGTCTTGTAAGAGACGATGAGTAGGGCAAGCACGTTCTCCGAGTCCCGAGTCCTGCGAGAGCCCGGTCGTCCCGCAGAAACATCTGGAAAAACAAGTTGCCTTGTAAATGACGAAATTGGGATTCTATAATTGCTCAGAGTAATAAAAGTGTGACAATAATTACGGTAAATTTACAGAGCACAGTGGAAGCGGGGTCGCTTGCTTTTCACTGCAGGTCCATACAGGGCCATACTTTTGGTCGGCTTGCAGTGAATTATCTCCTTGAAAACGAAAAGAACATCCACGGGCTCAAAAGAATGCAATAAATTTGTCAGCAAATGGAATAACTTTAGTAATTTACGTCGTACTTTGAGCGGAGAAATTTGGTCGTTTATACACAAGGTAAACACCAGTGAATAAGCAAAACAGAACAAGTGTTCTCGTCATTTTCAAAACGCAACGATACACCGTTGCCAAGTGTACACATTACGGTCATTATTCAATTTAATTTTATTTCTAAAAAAATTTAAATCCACTTGGAAAATTAAATTATCGAAATGAAATTAATATTTCCATCTGGAAAGTTTATTTTGTTATATTTTCTCGATGAAAGAGGTTTTTAATGACAAAAAATTCCGTAGGTCAAGGCAGAAATAGACCGCCATGATGGCCAGCTGTGCTAATGAAACAGCTTGGGGGGAAAATTACCTCAGGCTAACATCGATTGCCTCATCTTTACAAAAAGGGCCAAGGAGACTAAGAAAAGAAAAGAAAAGAGTTGGATATAATAATCATAATCACAGTAATATACAGAAGCGGGTCATTTTCTCCCCTCTTCTTGTCGGGACCATGAACAATTTGGGGGAAAAACGCATAATCTCTTGTTTCTTTCCTTTTCAGTCTATATCTTGTCCAATGACAGAGGAGAAACGATAATTGAAGGCCGCTTAATTAAGTCAAGTAGAAGGAGCAGCAGAAGAAGTGCACGGGGCCGCCAATATGGCGCGATCGCCACCGGTGGGCTCCCGCGTGCACAATAGAGCCCGGGCATGTGTAAAACAAGCTGCAGAAGAGCCACCGACCCACACAGAGGTACCGGCACAGACACACATCCACAGCGGACAAAAAGAAGACCAAAATCGACGTCCAAAGTTGAAAAATTAAAAAAGAAACTTAAAAGGGAATGAAAAAGAGAGAGAGAGAGAGAGAGAGGATAGAATAAAATAATATTACCACCCGTAGCTTTGTCTAACACCAGGCCACTGTTATTATAACATGATGCGCTTTGCCTCTTTTTCAATAGGACTCATCATGCATATACAACATTACGTGTGTCTTTTTATCAGAACACACGCCTTCAGGGCCCGATAACAGGGCCCTGCATGGCCTTTTTCCAACAACAGAAGAACTTCCAAAGATTACCCGTTAAGTTTTAAAGATCTGTTAAGACTGAAGCCAACCTAAAGGACTTTCTTTACTCTGATTGGATCTGGCGGCTTCCAGCTGATTGGTCCCGGTACTTTCTACCGGTCCTATAGACAGCCTGCAACACTCCGTGCTATAACGCGTCTTGACGCCAAGCTAAAGGAGTAGAGGAGAGCTAAATCTGTAAGTCTAACGGCACTTAGCCAATCAGATTCAGTTTACATCTTAATTTGGCTTCCAGCCCGAGACGCCGGTGTCGCCCGTTTTATCTTTGAAAGAGCTACGCTTGAATATAATCTGAATGAAGTAATTAATATTTACTTTATATAATTGGATAACATTGTAAAGTGAAATCTAGAAACAAAGAATGGACAATTAATTAATAGGTACAGTCTAGCAGAGCAATCAAAAAGGGTTCTTGCTGGGGAAAAGTTATTCGCTTATGGCACCCAAACTTACAGAGATAAAACAGCCAAAAAAATATCGTGTACACAATAGGTAGTACTCTGTATCTTAGCAAAGTTTCACTGGAATCGGGTTGTTAGTTTGGCCACAATAAAATTCTAAAATTAGGAAGATCCATGATTTCCTGCTGTTCAAGAACTCTTTTGTTATATTTTGCTCTAAGACTGTACGAAAAAGGATGATGACGTTTTTGTATCTTCGAGTTGAAGTAGACGTTCTTAGGAAACCTATGGAATAGATTAGATTAACTTTCTCATGAGGAGCGGATCCCTTTTGGCTTGTTTATTGTCGAGGGGAATAAAAGGGTAGTTGTTTGTGATATAACGGTGCACAAAGTTCGGTGTGTTAAGGGTGATTATCTAATCAGAAGAAGCAGGGCGCGAAGCCGGGAAGACGACGACGGCGACGCCGACCAGAGCCGCGCTGAATTTGATGAGAACAAAAGATGCCGCCGTGGATAAAGCTTTCGTATCAGGCGTGACCCGACTGCCTAATTGCACATGCTCATATATAAACACATGCACCGCCGTGTGTGTGTGTGTGTAATGCGTGCGTCTCCTATACAGAGTCTATGCCCAATTAAGAGCGCCCCTAGCGGCCATTTCGGGCAAAATCCGAACCATTATCACTCCAGTCGTCTCTAATTCCTTCCATTAAAACATTAGAAAGCCAATACGGATTCAGTGTTATTAAGATGCTAATTAAGACACTGGAATTGTATGTACCCATATACTCTTGTATGTCCTATGTTCATTTTTCAGTTGTAAAGCGAGTGATATTACTAGTTTTGCGCGAACCTGATGTCTTCCCACTAAGAACCTATAAAACCAGCAAGTTTAATATTATTCGGATGCTAATTCAAACACTGAAACTTCAGTATATAACCATGTCCTATGTGATTTCCAGCTAGGTTGACTAGATAGTGCGCAACGTGCAGGAAACTGCTGAAAGCAATTGAACACTCGTTACGGATTTATTTGGAAGCCTTTGATCTTGTCGAGGGGGGATCTCGGGGAATCTTTAGTTCTTCTGCAAGTTGACGTACTGCATAGTAACAAGCTTCAAGGATCTCTGTCTTTTAAAATAATCCCTTAGAGAGAGAGAGAGAGAGGTATACGGGAATCTTTATATCCACCGGACGTATTCTTTTAACATTTCAGTGAGCATTAAACAGTGTCCGTCTTGCTTCAAAGTGTATATCCACCAAAGACTTTGCAACCTGTGCAACAAGTATAAAATTTCTTCAAAAAAAGCAACTGTTTAGAATTGTCTTGTTATATAAGAATGTTATACAAAGATGTACTACAGCATAAAAAAGGGTTCTTGGTAGGGAAAAGTTGATCGCTTATGGCACCCAAGTTTTCAAAGATATAACAGCCAAAAAAATACCGAGTGTAGGGTTAATAGTACTTTATACATTCCTAAAGTTGCGTTTCAATTGGGTTGTTAGTTTTGCCAGAAAAAATTCTAAAGTTAGAAAGATCTATATTCTCCTATACCATTCCGATTCCGCTTGTGTTTTGGGGTGGCTCTAGACTGTACAAGTGAGATGTAGTTAAGTCGTAATGAACTAAGTCAACAGTCTGGTCATCCAGCCTTGCGTATTGTATACGTGAGAAACACAGTTGGTGGATAATTTAATTCAGCGTGGAAGGAAGAATAAATTGTTATCCTGGGTCCCTGTTTTTGTGTTGACTGCGCTTTTGTGGCACCCAGGAATGCATATAGTCTTTTGTTAGTCGAGTTGGTGCCATGATGAGGAGGTTAATGAAGTCCTTTTCAGTGAACAAGACCGTGACGATGAGATATCTACCATGATCGCCTCAATTGACAGTTATGAGTGCAAAGCGCTCCCAGTTTTCTATTCTCCTTCGTCGTATATAAGCTAACGGGTTGTTCATTTACAACTCTCATCTAGATATACTTTCGCACCATCAAATCTATAGAACATCAGAAAGC
The DNA here is from genome assembly GCA_022114935.1 of Leptestheria dahalacensis. NCBI lineage: Eukaryota > Metazoa > Arthropoda > Branchiopoda > Diplostraca > Leptestheriidae > Leptestheria > Leptestheria dahalacensis. The sequence goes on along the minus strand of JAIQCU010001299.1, from coordinate 25,900 downwards.
TTAGATAGCATTTCCTTTCATGGATCGATATTAATAAAAGCTATTTCATTTCAGGTCTAAAAGTGAGGGGGGTGCGAGAGGACCACCATATTGGGTCTTAATGAAGGTCTTTTGAAGCCAGTATTTCTTTTCAGACTTTGGGGATAAGTTATTTTTTTATTTATTTCCTCGACCGTTTAGGCCATCAAACAGTTGGGTTATAGAAAAACTTCACACCTTGCGATTCATTCCGTTTTATTTTTTTCTATCCTCTTTTTTTCCACCGGTCCCATTCTTCGAGATATTCGCTCACACAACACAAAAGGGTCCGAAAAGCTCATAAATTTCTCATATTTATTACTATCAAAAATTTTCCCATTATAGCCAAAGGTCCGTTTTGGTCAAAACCCCTTTTGAAGGGACAGAATTTCTCACCCCCATCGCATACAAAAAAAAATTTCCATGGGGGGGAACTCGAAACAGGTTTTTTTCCCCCTCCTTTCCCTCAATGTAGTGGTGGAGTGAGGAAGGAAGATTTATTTGCGTCTGCTACAGGTAGCAGTCGAGATGGTTCAAGTGGGCGTATCGACTGTCCCATAAGTCCGCCCTGATGACTGCTACTGCGACACGCCCATTGCCAATCTGAGGCCTAGGTGACTCTTTTATTGACGAGATACTAACTTTTTGTTTTACGGCTATATTTCTTGTTCAGTTCCACGAGGATGGGTTTTGATGGGGTGTAGTTTTACAGGCCCAGAGTTTGGTTAGAGAGGAGGATGTCTTGGCGATCAGCGTGGCATAACTAACGTAAGCCGATATGCTGAAACCTCAAAGGCTGTGAACCACGGCCGCAACAAGACGGGAAATAAAAACGGTGTTTCTTTCACAGGAATCAAATTTCCCGAAAACAGCGGGGTGGAGATTTTTCAAACCCATCGTCTGGTGTTCCTTCAATGAGCGGAACGCGTAACGTGTGTATATTCATTGTTCCAGAATTCCTAACAGAAGAAAGATATCGTGTTAAGCTGTTTAACACGGAATTCCAGGCAGTATAAAGTCTAGAGCAAAGAATAAAAGAGTTCTGAATGGTATAGGAAATTATGGATCTCTGTCACTTTATAATTTTCTTGTGGCAAAAACTAACCATCTGATTCTAAATGAAACTTTACTAGTGTATAAAGTAGTTGAATCTTTTAACATTTGGGTGCTATAAGCGATCAGTTTTTGCCCAGTAAGGGCCCTTTTTTATTGCTGTCTAGACTGTATCGTTGTTTCCTTTGCGTGGTATTATCACTTTCTAGTTGAAGTAATATTATTCTATAGAGTAAAATCTGGATATAGCTTTAATTGCAAATGTAACCTAGTAGTCTTCTGTCTGTAATCAAGGAATACTTACGAAGTGTTTTCTAATATTTGCTCTCGACTTGCACAAGTCAGTCTAAAGCTAGTCGGCTATTGAACCAGGTTCTACCTATAGATCGTTATGAAGAGATTCCTAGAAGAATCTTCCTTAAGATTAAAACATATTTTCATGTCATCAACTGTCGAATCAAGGGATTTCTGTAAAGAAAGAATCTCTAATAAGCTGCCAGTACTCTGAATGTTAACAAATAGACTGTTGAATAGTAAATAGTAATATCATGCGCCTGCAATACAAACAAACAAAGAATATGACTAATACTATACAAGGGGGTCTGAATGACAGAAAATTGTTGTAATTTCTAACCTTTAGGATTTTATTTCGGCTAAACTAACACGCTAATTTAACGAAACTGTTGGAGTGCATTAAGTACTATTAAGTCAACACCTAGTATCTTTTGGGGAGCCATAAGTTTAAAAGTATAGGAGCAATAGGCAGTCAACTTTTCGCCAGCAAGAACACTTTTTACAGCTCTAGACTGTACATGCGTTTTGTATGCTAAAGGTAAGATTTGAAGTTGTATAACTTGCCTTGGTCGAGTGACTATGGCTTTGCTGGTGCTGGACTTGAACGAGCGAATAGGTAGCTAGCTGTTAAACTGCAAGACCTGCGGTTACGTTTGAAAGTAAAATATGAAAATAGACTGCAAATTGAAGACTTATTCGACTATCTTATAATTAAGACGGTCGCACTGCACCAGTTGGGTGGTGGTCAGTCCTAATCTAAGGATGAAATAACTTAGGTCTTAAAAAGAGAGAAGTTCTAACATCTCACGCTTTGTACAGTGAATTCTGAAGACCGTATCGGGGTCTGCTGCTGAAGGTAACAAGATGGCGGCGATACAGGTTAGCTTACCGTTCATCCCACCAGGGTCCGCTTTTACTAGACATACAGTCAGTTTCTCTTACTGAATCCTCGGAGGGCCTGCTGCTGAAGGTAACAAGATGGCGGCGATACAGGTTAGTTAACCGTTCATCCCACCAGGGTCCGCTTTTGCTAGACATACAGTCAATTGCTCGTATTGAACCCTCGAAAGACTAAATGGGCCTGTTGCTGAAGGTAACAAGATGGCGGCGATACAGATTAGCCAACCGCCCATCCCGCCAGGGTCCGCTACAGTCAGCTGGGAAGCTTGAACAGCAGGCCCCGGAGCTTCAGCTTGATGGCGTCACTTGTTGTACAAACAATAAGGAAAACAATTAATAGAAGCGCGGCCTTTGAGGTTTGTTAGGCCTGGCTATCTCTTGTCAACCAGTGCGCATATATATGTAGTGGAGGATGGCTATTAAAGGCGCATTGGGGGGAATGAATGCTTTTTTTTGGCTGGGGCCGTAATGTTAGCCAGTTCAATTATATTGTCTCACGATGGGAGTAAGAGTAAGAAGCAGGGAAGGCAGAAAGGGGCTGTAAATCACATTTTCCTTTTACACACCGTAAAGTGCGAGTGCCGCTATAAATCAAACAACATGCACCGTTGCCACTTCTTCTATATTCCCCCAGAGCCCCCCAAGGGATGTTTCCAAGTCTTTTGACGAGTAACAATGACTCTCTGTCTCTTCTTTCCCTTTTTCTCATACTCTCTTCCTCCTTTTCTCTTTTCTTGGTCGTTTTTTCTATCTCCTCAAAAATCTTCACGTCTTCTCACATAAGCAAGTTTTTCATCGCGTATTCCGAAGCTAGGAACTGATGAAGAGCACCTTGATGTTGGTCTCTTTTTCAAGGCGAGAGAATTAGACGACGACAAACTGACTAGCCTTTTCAAGACGAAGAAAAGAATCAAGAGAGAAAAGGAAAGAAAGAAGATAAGAAAGATGGGAAAAAGATGAGGAAAAAGGGCGAGATGGCTCTTTTGTATCTCATACGGCTTGATTACACGTTGTTTGTAAATAAGAAGAGGAAAAAAATTAAGAGATTAGACACGCAGAAGCGTTTACCGTGTTATTTAGCAGCAACGAGGAGCGCATTCCTCATTGACAGGATCCTTCGTCAAATAACACGGTACTGCATCTCTTCGGCTTCCTTTCTGATATTAAACCCTTCAAGCCATCGTCTCAAGCTTGAAAAAAAAGAGAATCGAAATTTTTTTCCCCAGATGTTCGCAAGTCTGAAAATCCTCCGACACTTCAGCTGAAAAAAATTTGCCAAAAATTCCTCCGTGGATTCAGTGCAACATTTCTTATTATACTTAATTCATCTTTAATATAGAACCAAATTTTCAGGCGGTGTATTTCAGTTAAACAAACGCCAGTTGCAGTTCTAAAATGACTGTAAGTCTAATTTACACGGGTGTCCGTTATGGCGAGGTCTTCCTTTTCTTTGTCGTCTCGGAAGGTAGAGAATCCTTTTTCGTCTTCTCTTTTTTCTTCTCTTGTGTTTAGTATTTATTTATTTATGTATTTTTTTCAATGGCTAGAAGCGCCGGTGCGCAGGTAAGCCATATCTAACGTAATGAGGGGTCATGCATCAATAGCTTGACCAACCAACCAGCGTTGCCGCTTATTTCAAAACCCACAAAAAATTCCCCCTTTGGGGGATCTATTATCGCTACAACGGACACACACACACACACACAGCCCGCATATCCAAGGGCTGATCCAAGTTTCGCTACACTTCCCCAAGACATATGTAAATATAATTTTAAACACATAAACATATAAGATAATTTAAAACTGAACTTGTATGATTTCCAATTCGGTTCCTCGTGAACGATTCAGAATCACCTGGCCGTATCGTTTCAGGGTCCTAACTGTCAAACCAGACAGTCCGTCACTGAAACCAAGCAGACACGTGAATAATGGTGTTTAAATCAAAAACTTAAAAAGTCTAGCTTTTTATGTAATGTATCTACATATCATTATAATATCTGAGGTAACATATAATATGGGAAAGAGACAGTTGAATTCAGTCAAGTGGACGGTAGCATAGTTCGAAAAGGATTCAATTTAGATGGTTTGAGATTGGGAGTAGGTCTAGCGAAGGCTTGTGATGTCTGGCCTTTAAAAAGTCAAGTGTACGACAAAAGAAGAGGGTGTTCATGTTCAATTGGGGTCGTTTCATCCACTGGCCATCAGCGATAATAATGATCGTCAATAAAAAAGAAGAAGAAGAAGCATCTCATAGGTAATCGCCCCTGGCCAAATGCCGCCATCATGGATTTGTCCTACTCTCTTTTTATGTCGAAAGAGTTTTTATTTATTGTTTAAAAAGACTTTTTTTAATTCTCGTATGAAATCCTCAATTGTGTCGTTAAAAAACACGGTTTGTTTATTTAAATTCGTTATCGATTTTATCTATCTACCTGTCTATCTATCTATCTATCTATCTATCTATCTATCTATCTATCTATCTATCTATCTATCTATCTGTCTGTCTGTCTGTCTATCTATCTATCTATCTGTCTATCTATCTATCTGTCTGTCTGTCTATCTATCTATCTATCTGTCTATCTACCTATCTATCTATCTATCTATCTATCTATCTATCTATCTATCTATCTATCTATCTATCTATCTATCTGTCTGTCTGTCTATCTATCTATCTATCTGTCTATCTACCTACCTACCCAGTTAATGATTCATCCGTCAATCTAGTTTCCCATCCATCTATCTATCCATCTGTCTAACCTACAAGCTACAAACCTACACCGAGTTGAACCGAAATAAATTCATAAAAGTGGTATCTGTAGATATTTCATAGGGAGTGCTGATAATCGATTTTTATGATCGATTTTTTATGGTTTTATTCATTTATTCTTTTACACATGCCGCGCCTTATTATCTGGACTCGCCAAGTATTTTAATGAAACGGCTATTAACACAAATAGCTCGAACGGATATACTAAGAGAGAGAGGCCACTAGCTCGTTATTTTTTTTCCAGAATAGCTCTTTTTACCCTTGAAAAGACAAGGGGAAAATAAAGGGGGCGAAAAAGGGACGAGAAACAGGCAAACAGTCATAACGCAATAATTTATAGTAATGACGACCGAATGAGAAGAGAAAAAATAAAAATAGGAAAAAAACACGAAAAAAATGAACCAAGCCGACGGTAATTGGACGCAATATCCAGGAGCCGCCGATTATTATCTGGTGACGTCATTAAATTGACCCTTCCAGAAAGGTACAGCCAGTTAGTACTGGTTCGACGGCTGAATTCCCCAATGTGTATGCTTTACACGGTCTGATAGTACCAATTCAACAGTATGTAAGTGTGTACAGTCTGGAGCAAAAACAAATAGGAAATGTTTGGATCTGTTTAACTTTGGAATTTTATTTTGGCAAAACTTACAATCCGATTTAAATGAAACTTAACTAGTTTACAGAGTACTATCACTTCTACAGTCAGTATTTTTTTGGTTGTTATATCTATGAAAGTTTAGGAGCAATAAGTAATCAACTTCTCACCAGAAATACCTATGAAGGATAATGAATTGCTAAATATTTGATATGAATGTTGAATTTCCATATTTGGAATCAGAGATGATATTTTAACAATCTGATGGGAATATGGGATAGAAATGACAATGTGTAAAGAGCGGGAAAAACGGGGCAGCAGTTGATGGCTTTCTTTCGAGTCATCACGTGATCACACTGTAAGGTGGAGAGGCGCCTGTAGAGAAAAGGTTGCGCGTGGTAAGGCCGGAGAAAAAGCAACTGGAAGGTGCAGAGACTCCCGAGGTGCAATCTGCGATAAATCAGGTGCAATGTGGCAGTGGGATGGCGGCGGAAGCTGGCTGGCTTTTCTTTGTATCGTCATCCGCCGGCTGCATAATTGCGCCGGGCCATCATCGATGCCACCCACTGAAGTACGCAATGGGCTACTTCAATTCTATAACACGCTATTCACCTTCTTTGGCGTCTTTCTCTTCCCTTTTCATTTTACCTCTATAACATCTGGGCCGTTTTCCCTTTTATTACATTTTCTAATCGAATATATGCTTCACCGTTTCAGCCTCTATTCATGCGTAGATTTTATTTATTGATGTTGCGGCGGCGGTTTTTAGATCGATCCTTAGTTTAATAATGTAATTCATATTAAGTATATTATTAATGTTTCTGTAGTGTTCGATTGGCCGTATTGGATTTGGTAATGAATGAATTCAAAGTGATTAATCAAAGCTTTTGATTTAAGAGGTTACATAAGAAGCCGACTGAATATCTTCGTGGTTTAGTCGCTATTCATTCGTAGATTTGATTTTTATTGATATTGAAATCGGGGATTTCAGATCGATTATGTCGGAAACTTGATAATTTGTCCAATTATTACGATTAATTCAATATGATTTGTCGGATATTTAATATATAAGGAACAGTTACTACGTTCCGTAAGGTGTGAAAACATTAATTATAATTGTTACAGATAATCTCAAAGTTAAAAGAACTTAAAAAGTGATGCGCGTTGCACTGATTAACACGGTTTGCTGTTTAACCGAACCCTCAGCGGTTTCAATGCGCACAACCGTTTCTGTTTACCAATTTTAGTGTTGACACGTTTCCTAATGGAGCTTTGGTAGAAATCTATTATAAGCCGAGTTCAGAGTCGGAATTAGACACCTATAAAAGGCGATAAGATGGAAAAAAGGCCGACTTTGTTAATAATGGAAAAACAAGCTGGGAATTGGATTACAGCCACGAGATAAAAACCCTACCGAACGCTTTTTTTCCCTGCGAAGATTCGTCATGTTCACTTTATGAACTATTTCTTAATTAAGTTGAAATAATAGGCTCTTGTTAGACGGACCCTGAAATTTTTTCCCCGTTAAATTATCAAGGCGTCTTGTTTGTCCTCGTAACAAGTCCGTTGTAAAACGCTTTGTGTTTTTTCATCTTTCTCCGGCTCGTTTATTTATTTCTGGAAATCTCAGACGAAGACAAATGTCATTAGTAATTTTTCCAAGCGAATCATTTTCTTAACTCCGCTAAGGATGTAATTGTCTTACTTTAATTCAACGTGAAATACTGTAGCCACTGGAATATAACACGAGAAACACCTGAGGAGCCACTGACTAGTGATTACTATTCCATATCGCGTCTGTTGGAAGGTACGAAAAAGCAGAAATGATAAAACATTCTTACTGAAGGTACAAGCGTGAAAAAGGCCACGTTCAACGAGGTCCAAGTTCAAGGTCAAAAGGCCGCTGAGGACACGTGTCCTTAAAAGGGCAAAAGCTTGGGGTTCCCTTTTTGAAAAGCGCGCTCGTCATAGATTGACAGGCTTTGATTCGGCTTGACCTGTCGATGATGGATGAACAAACCCAACATATCAACAGGTGTATCGCTTTCATGTCGACTTTTATGAAAGCATTCGGAAAAACCTAAAAGGAAGTAGAAATCAGTGTGTAGTATTTTCTTTTACTTGGTATTTTGTAAATTGCAACCACTTTTTAAAATAGCTGTTACGATAGGAAGAATATGCTATCCTGAATAAAAATTGCGAAGGTCTCAACAAACGCAGGTGCCAGTATTCACGTACTTATCACAGAGTAATGGTATATGACCCGGCTTTTGCCGCTAGGTGGCCTCTGCAGTAGTGGCATAGACTCCAACGACGGTTATGCGGTTTCTTGAACGAGTTGAATGACGACCTTTATGGCCATTACTCCGGAGTTAGTTGCGGTAGGTGGCGCTGCAAGCAGGGCATAGGCTCTAACGACGATGTCTTATGAGCCTCCTGGATGACTCTACAATGCTTCTACAACATAAGACTCCGAAGCAAGTTGCTAAAATTCGCCACTGGGTAGCGTTACACTAAAGCACCGACTCCGACGAGGATATCCCAGGTCCCGAAACGAGTCTGCGGTGCCTTTATACTTCGTTTGACTCTGAGATGAGTTGGCTAGATTCATCCGTTGGGTGGCGCTGCCGTAGGGCACATAGACACTCTACTGATGTCATCAACTATTCCGCAGAGGAGGCTACTAGGGTTTTACCTGGCACTACTCCCCCAGATTAGTTGCAGGATTCCCCCGCTAGGTGGCGCTGCAGTGAGGCACATAGGCTGCACTGACGTCAGAAAACGTTTCATTTTGGGTGCAACGCGGAGATTCTGCTTTTGTTTTCGCTGTGTTTGAATTGCCTTTACTTTGGATAGCACACGAGTCGAGTCGAGCCGAGCCGAGGCGCCGTAAACAACTCGTCTATGAATCTTTATCATGGGACGTGGCGAGAAACAAGTGAAGAGCAGGCGACCTTAAAACACACAAGTCTATCACGCCATCGACGATCCCAAATGTCAAGAGGCGCGGGGCCCTTCATTCCCCGGCCCGCTATGGAACAACAACATCCATAGACGCGAGTAAACGGGCAGAACGAGAAATCATAAGACAAGGGAGGCCAAACTGGTGACGAGATGGTTTTCAACCGGCTCAAACCCATTTTTGTTTCCTAGCAAGAAACATCCCTTGACATTGCCTACGCCGATTAGATTACTCGATGAAACACCAGACCCGGATTTTTATCAATGAACTTTGAGGTCTACTTGGTTTCACGCATTGTTGCCACTTTGTTTGACTTGTTTCTCTTCTTACCTTGGCTTTGGTTGTTGTTTATTTTCTGTTAAGTTCGGGGTCAATTCATAAAATAGTAGAGATAGACTGTGAATGGTGAAGCAGCGTCGATTGTTGTGTTATTTTCACGTCAATCGGTGTTGTTCCGGAGAGTGCAGGCAGCCGCGAAGTTTTTCACTCAAAAGAGGAGGAAATGCAAATAATACCCGGGTTCTGTTATTCTTAACGGCGCCATATTTGTTCTAACTGGCCTATTGTTAACATCATTTCATCCATTTTTCTCCCTGGCCACTTATTTTTTTATTCATTTTTCTTCCTCTTGTTGAATTCTTTATTTCATTTATTTCTTCGGTGAAATGTCCCTTTTGTTTTTACAGGAAGAAAAGAGGGCAAGAGCAGGTAAGAAGGAAGAAAAGCCTTGAATGTGTGATTTTACTTAGGTTGATTGGCGCACAACGTTGCCAGACCATCCGTATTATATCTGGTCAGCGTGTCACGCAGTTGTTTGCCGCTGGCTTCTTGTGTGTGCTTTTCAAATGAAATTTAAGATAAAACCTTTTAAATAAAATATGAGCCAACCGAGATAATCTAATTTAGTTTCCTCCATTCGAATACTTCAATGTCTTTCATCATCACTATGTGTTTAAGTTAACGTTTCAGCGTGATGAAAGTAAACAGCAATTCACCAGATGTATACTTGACATGGGTACTGGATTTTTTCTCCTCTTGGAATTGTAGTTTCTATTGGTAAGACAGGGACTACAGGAGGAAAGAAAAGGAGTTATTGGAAGCGGCCGTTTGACATGTGGCCGTTTATTATAATGCCACTGTATATATATGCACGAGATGGGAATCGATGACGGCACATGAAGAAGTATTTCAAATAAATTCCCTGCAGAGCGGAAGTGATTTATGCACCATCGACGCCTGTCAACTTATTCGCCCTGTGCTACTTTAATGTAATAGAGAGAAACTCTGGGTACCAAAGTTGATCGGTCGAGCATTCAAGGCATAATCCTAACTCTTTGATGTCTGTCTATGCATCTACTTAACTAACTACCTATCTGTCTATATGTCTATCCGTCTATCTTTCAGTCTGTATCTGTCTACCTGTCTATCTGTCTATCTTTCTATCTTTCTATCTATCTGTACATGTACAGTACAGTCTAGAGCAAAAGAAGGGTTGGAGGGGCTTAACCTTTAGGAATTTATTTTAGCAAAATTAACAAACCAGTGTCAATGAAACTTTACTAGTATTTAACGTATTATTGAGACTAGATAAATTATTTTTTGGGCTGCTATTCCTTTTTCATTGTGAATGTTATAGGCAAGTAATTTTTCGACGCAAGGAACCTATTTTTCTGCTCTAGACGGTACATGTGTATGTGTGTATGCATCTGTCATTCTATCTATCTATGTATCTATCTATTTGTCTATGTATCTATGTATCTGTCTACCTGTCTATCTATATGTCTATCTATTTTGTCTATCTCTATCAATCTAACTATCCATCCATCTATCTATCTATCTATCGATCTGTCTGTCTATCTATCTATCTATCTATCTATCTATCTATCTATCTATCTATCTATCTATCTATCTATCTATCTGTCTACATATCTATACATCTATATATCTACCTATCTATCTATCCATGTGTCTATATATATATATTGCTCTCTGTTATCTATCAATTATCTTCATTTATCTAGCTATCTGTCTATCAAACTATTATCTATCTGTCCGTTTATCTCTGTTATCTATCGAACTGTCTTATTTATCTAGCTATCTATACATCTATCAGTCTATCTATCTATCTTATCTTATCCACGTATTTTACTGTGTATCTTACTGAAACAAATCGGTGCAGTAGGTACCAATAACATAATTTCATTTATCTCATGGAACGCGCGTGTCTTTGTAACGATCAGAACCTGTTCCATGTGCGAGTTAAAAGTACTTATACATATACGTATGTTAGATATATACCACATATAGATGCATAAATCTTCTTTGTTATAGATACTACTTCAGCTTATATAACTATATCTTTCACACCATCTGACATGATGACATAGCCTAAAGATTAGCAGTATATAATACAACACATACGAATAAAAACGCGTATCCAGATGTACATTCAAACCTTATTCTCATATTAATACAAATAGATAGATAACAAACATGTACATAAACTTTGCCATAACTAAAAGACAACAGCAGCAAGACTACAGACTGAACGTAAAACGCACGTGTCTTTGTAATAACGATTGGAAACTATTACATGTGTGAGTAAGAAGAAGTACATAGAGCGAGACTTTTATCTCTGCCAGGTAAATTATTGCACAGTCGTAATCGAGAATATGTTATGAAAAGAGGTGAAAACTGGTCGAAGGGAAGGACGGCAATTAAGGATGCAAATGGGACAGTACATCTGGGGAGGGGGGATGTTTCTGGTTTTATTTATATATTTTTATTCTTCCCATTTGGCGTGCGTCTCTCTGTTTCTCAGTAAATGCTTTATTCGCCCAACCCGAGGACCGCAGAGTTTTTACGAAGGCGAGAGTTGAACAAGGGGGGGAATTTTACAATGTTTTTATGTTACGACCACGTTGAAGATATAGGAAGATATATAGAAGCAAAAGGCGGACACCATTGTATGCGCATATCTCGCTTGTGTGAATGAGCTATTCAATGTCGTCTGCTTTTGCAACCGTTCTCTTCTTTTTCCTATCCGCTATACTTTATGTCCCTTGCTGATGTTTCAACGAAACAGGTTCCCCCCCCCCCCCGCATCATACTTTGCGTATAACCCTTGTATCTTTGGGGGAAAAAAACAACAACAACCATTGGCACTGTGCAGTTTAAAGCAGAAAAAATGGGTCCTAAATGGCAGAAAACTATTGTAATTCCTAACTTTAGGATTTTATTTTGGCTAAACTAACCGGCCGATTTTAACGAAACTTAAACAGTGCATTCAGTACTATCAAGCGTATACCTAGTATTTTTTGGGTGGCTATAACTTTAAAACCTTAGGAGCAATAAGTAATCAAATTTTCCCCGGCAAGAACCCTTAATGTAACCTATGATGGCTGTTTATTCGATCGTTAAGTTTTGAAACTGCTTTTTTCCCCAAACGTGAGACCCATTCTCAATGAGAAAAGATGTGTTTCTCTCTCTCTCTCTCTCTTCATGGTTCTTTGGCAGAAGAATTCTGTGATTACTATTTCCGCCCCTCCCTTTGCAATGACACGACTACTGGGTGAATAGTCTAGTACCTGTAGTTTCTTGACAAGTAATCAAGTCTTGTTACTCTTGCCTTTAAGATATAGCAAGATTTACTACCGTTTTATCAGTTATATGTATATTGATGATTGAAACATGAATATTGTTATCTGTACACGCGTATTAGCATGTTATCTATTACATTACATATATTGTCAGTTATGTATCCACATATTACTTAAGTCATAGTGTACAAGATCTACGTATCTACCTGTGAATCTACTGATCGTATACATCTGTAAATGTAGTTATATCTAATTACATATCGATTGCTTTACTATAACTATTACTAAAACTATAACAGCAGTTAAGTGTAGTATTAGGATATACAGTGTTTAGCAGTGTGAGGAGATAATGGAGGCGAATGCAGTCAGCAGGCAAGAGAGATACTTAATCAAGGCTCTGTTGTGTTGTCAGATATGTTATAGTAGTATCTATATATGCAGCTATAGGTGTACCTGGTTATCTTATACATCTGTAAATGCATTTATCTCTAAATGCATGTCTATTGTATAAGTAACAGTGTGTAATGATGATACATTTGAAGGTTGCAGCAGTCAAGTGTAGTATCAAGATATACAGTGTTCAGCAATATGAAGAGGCAATGAAGGCAAACACAGAAATGTATTGTCAGATATGATATCCAGATATAGCTTCAAGTTACAATAGTATCTAGTATAGGTGAATCCACTTATCATACACATCTGTAAATGCATACTATCGTATCGTGTGTGTAAATAACAGTGTGTACTGTTGGTATATTTGAAATGTTGCAGCAGTCAAGTGTAGTATTAGGATATACAGTGTTTAGCAGTAGGAAGAGATAATGGAGGCAAATGTAGTAAGCAGGCACGAGCGAGAAAGCGAATGAGAACATACAGGGAGAGAGTGAGAGAGAGAGAGAGAGAGAGAAGACAAGGGGCCCAAAGTAGAGTTGTATAGTGGCTCCCCAGATAGCCATTCGATGCGTCATTAGTCTGCTTCGTCTATTGACCTAACAAAGGTCACTTGTGTCTGCCAACTTCCTTACATAGCACTCTCTCTCTCCTCTTCCCCTCTTCCCTTTATTTCATTAACTAAATTCTCCGGCCATTTCAATGTTTCTTTGGTCTATTCACACTTTGCAACGTAAGGTTAATTTTTAGTTCGTCTACTTGATGCCCTGAGGCGAAAGGAATTATAAACGAAAGTACGTGTATAGCACCATGATTGAAACGTACTTAAATCGCATGGATACCCGCCTCTGGGGCGTTGCACACTGCCCGAAAACTTGGGTGGGTCCGTTCTGCGATCTATAGAATTAGGAGTACCTTGTTGTAATATAAGTAAAAAAGCGGGTTAAGTTAAAGCTATCTAGATGCAAGTACTGGTGTGAAATTTATTTGAGTTAGATGAATTACCGCCTGTGGGGGTGTTTCACACTGCCCGAAAACTTGGGCGGGTCAGTTTCTGCGACTCGGCGAATGGAAAGTAGTTCGTTTGGTTTGGTAATAAGTAAAACCTATATTCGAATGATGCTTTTTAAAGATTGTGAACGAATGTTTGAAAAAGATCTAAAAATAGAGAACGGTTCGTCTTGTTTTTTTTTTTTTGTTTTTTTTTGTGTTGTTCATGTGACAGTGCGCTTCCATTGAGACTGACATTAATTAATTAAAACGGTGGAGGCAAAACTGGAGCTCATTAAACACTGTGATATAGTGCTGGTGTTTCCTCTTGGTTCTGCAGCACTGAGTCCGCACCAAATTCATTCATCCTCCCTCCTATCCCCCCCAAAGAAACAGAATTCAGATAACACAGATGCGACAAAAGAAAATCCACGGTTTCTGTTAGTCATTTCTATTTATCGATTCGATTCAACTATATATCGATTTATAGATTCATTCGTGGCGAAACTACTGAAAAAGACGAAAAACCATCAAACATTTCAGTCGATTGTACAACAAGTTCGGCAGTGTCGAAATGCAGCGTTGCCAGTAATCGATCAAAGTATTAAACTAGATCAGATGTAAGTTAACATTAAGTATAATTAAGTTGTATTAAATTATTTTAGACAAGTAAACAGGATAGTGATACATTTGAACTTTTTTTCGCCAGTGGTGATGAGAAAGAGAGAGATTGTTTTGAAGCAGCGTTGCCAGTTTTGTGTTGTCTGGCTCTTATTACTGTCCGTTATGGGCGGAAGATAGCGGGTCCCACGCAATAGATAAGAAAAGAAAAGGGAATCTAATAAGTAGAGGAAAGGGGCCTTTTAATGACTGCTTTTTAATCCAGGGGGCCCCCCGATTTCTCGAGCACGTCGACTGATGGTCTTAATGGAAGCCAATGGGTCGGCAACGGCTGCCTTCATATAAGCCTATCATAAAACAAGCGACACAACACACAAACGGCCATAACGCAGAGGCATTAGCTACGTTGTCAGATTTATTTACATCCCGACAGCAACAACTCAAAAGGACTTTTTCTCCATCTCCTGCTACAACTGCCTTTCCTTGCTTTTTCCACCATCTTGTTATCACATTTTATGCTGAAAAGTGAGTATTATTCATAATATTATTAATTTAATATCTATAAGAATATATAGACAAGTATAAGAAGGATAAATTAGTATATTGATAAGAGCCTCGGATTCGGCGGAAACGGAACAGCGGCCACGGGAGTGTCGCACGGTTCAGAGGCGGGAAAGTAATGCGGCGTTGCCAGTTCTCGCTTTACTTTCGCATCTCAATTTCGGTTAGTTTGTCGGTTATTTACCATTACTTATAAAGGTATTCTTATACAAGGGCAATTACTGTTTTCAGATGTGAAGTTTACGTCCGTTTTATCGTTTTTATCCCAGATTTTTATGCGTGTTTAGAACAGATTAACGCTTTTCGATTTCTGCTTTTTTCTAGAAGCCTCTCAGCTTAATAGTATGTTGATATCGTATTAAGTTAACTACTCAACTTGTAGTCGTTTTCCCTATATTCCTCCATTACTTTTTATCAATTCATTACTTCATGCGTACTTGATTTACTTATCCCAGAATCAACCGTTTTGTAATTCTTCATTTAACCTGTTAATAATTTGCAATTAATATACATATTGTTTTTTTCACCTCGTGTAATTTGAGTTACAGCTGAGTCTTAACAACTTAATTGGTTCAGTTTTCCCCTAGCCACACTTTAGGTCTGAATATAAAAATCACTGTAATGTAACTATAATAACCGAGATTCAGTACAATTTTAATGGGTGTTAAGCTGTTTTTCACTGTTGAATGGTCCCAGTTATAATAAGAACGGCTTCAGTTTATATGGTACTGTTCTACCGCAATTAAGTTCCACTTCATCTGCAATTAAATTCAAATTTGCGGAAATGTTAATATTACTTTGTGCATGATAAAGTGCAGCAATCAGGTGAGAGAAAGTGCTCTGGTGTACAACACACTTTTCCCCTCCGCTCTTATCGGGCAATTTGATGGCTGCTCATTAAGAAGGCGGTGACGAGCATGGCGTCAGCCATCTTTGATGCAATTTACCGATAAAAACGCAGAAAGGACAACTTTTCAACTTTACCGTTACAAAACAGCCCTCCTCCCCTTTCTACACTCTCCTTGTCCGCGCCCTCCTTCTTCCTCCAACGGACAACGTCTTCCACCACACGGCAACGGACACTTTTGGCCAACGGAACAAAAACAGTCAACATCTGCATATCAAGGCCCGGCCGACTTGGCAATTTGGGTTTAACAGTTGTTTGTTTATTGAAACGAGTTGTGTCAGGGCTCCTGACTCGTAAATAGCATGCAGTATTTATTGACACGCTGGCAAAGTTTAGTCTTTTGGGGTAAGTGACATATGCAATTGAGATTTACAGCACCGGAAGTTGCAAGTTCCTTTACAAAGTTTCGGCTGCACAGGCCCCCCCCCCTTTCCCCTCCCCCGAATCGAAAAAGAAGAAGCGAACTATGGACCAACTTTGACAATATTGCTGCCATTAATTCTGAGCTTCTCGCTTATAAATAGCTCCATTTTCAGTATCGCTAGATTTCCTCCATCCCTCCTTCTTGTACAGTCGAAAGCAGGAAAAAGAGGAAATTTGATTGCTTATGGCTCCTACATTTTCAAAGATATAGCGGCTAAAAAAAATAGGAATGTAGACCTAGAAGCACTTATTAGTCTAGTCAAGTTTCATTACTATTGGCTTGTTAGTTTTACTACAATAAAATTCTAAACATTTAACTATTACATTTGAAAAATGCACTTGAGGAATTTAACTGCCTGTTACTCCTACACTTTCAAAGATACAGCATCTCAAAAAATACTGGATATAGACCAGAAAGTACTTATTACACTACTCAAGTTTCATTACTACCGGCTTGTTAGTTTTGCCAAAATAAAATCCTGAAACTTTACTAATAGAAATTAATTTCCAACATTTACGACCCAGTTATCGATCCGCTTTTTTTTACTTTAGCAAAACGAATCTAATTGCTTTTACTGAAATTAATTTTTTTTACCTGAAACGTGTCGATTGTTTTGTAGTGTTTTTTAAGGAACTTAAAAGAGCTGGGCGTAATGACACGCTAAATTGTCAAGGGGCTCTTTTGTATATAATATCAGAAAAGGGATTTCCGTTGGAAGGGATGATTAAAATAATTTATAAAAAAAATTAGGGAGGGAAATAGCGTTTGAATAATGATCAAAGAGGGAGGTCCATCTCTCCTTGGGAGTTTGAATTTGTCTAACGGACATTCGAGTGTCCGCTCGCATGTAGTGTGTCCGTTGCATATGGAGTAGAGTGTGTGCGGGGGGTTTTCTGTGTCTACCGAGACCAACTCTGCGATAAGGTGAACGAGCATGACGAAGGCAAGAAAATCATCTGCAGGAGAATTCAGGTAGCCAAGCAGGACGTCAACTTGAGAAACAATCGGGTGCTGTTGCTTCAAGTGCTGCTATGCGCGGTCCTCCCCCCCCCCAAGTGAACATCTGGGCGTTTTGAATACCAGTCGAACTTGGTCATATTGTTTGGAAAGAAAAACGACAGACACAACACTTGAACAGAAAAAGACGACTCCTGTACCAACCGTCGTGTGTGGATGCTGAATATGATCACCACCCGTCAAGTTTACGAACTCTACCAAAATTCAGTTTGTGACTATATAGTGTAAATTTTTAATCTAGTCTATAGTATGTCTAAGGCTTCATGGATTACAATTAATTTTTTTTACTTGAAGTAATTAACAGAATTTTGGTGGGCGTTTTAATTAAATGACCGTACGGTTGATCCGTACCCTTCAACGTTACGTGCTCCACCAGAGATTAACTTGACGAAAAATCAAACTGGCTGTAATTGCAGTCTATAATAAACTCTATTATTAATAGACTGGCATTAACGTGATTAGTTTGTATTCATTAGCAATAGTTTGGTGGATGCTTCAAAAGCCTGTTAGACTTTAACTTGTACCTATCCTGCCAAACTCCTATTAAGTAGACTAATTTACAATATAAGTGAACTAATTAATAAGATCCTTATGGATTCTTGGTGATTGCAATTAGCAATAGACTTATAGTTAACTTTTGCTGGATACATCAATGACGGTGGACGCTTTTATCGGAAACTTGTCGTTACGAGGTATGTTAACCTATAAATTACCAATACAGTTTACTGTTGTCTTACCTGAATCAATAGCAGTTTGTATGAAAACTTGATATGGAAATCAAATTCAGTAGAATGTAATTACATTGTACTGAAACACAAAGCCTTCCAGGTGGACTGTTATTAGACATACTAATGTTGAATGGTACTTGATGCTTGTATAAGTGCGTAACAAACAATTACATTGCATTCAGGCTGACCATGTAGTCTTTACCTCAAAGCTCCGTGGTGAGCTAACACACTCGTATCAACCTCGCACGGTTGTCCTTACTGTGCACTCCACCAAACTTTGAAATATTCATAAAACACAAAAATTCTAATTACAGTCTCTTAATAACAAAACCTACAATACACTACAATCATCAAAACCAAATTTAAAGTAATGCTGTATTTCTGGTGGAGTGCAAAGTTGGAATCGACTGCAGCGCCATCTAACGGCTGAAGTTTACAAACAAGCCAATTTTTTTAGGGGGAATAATTTCGGCCAACAAAATTTTCCCTCTGAATGAACACTCTCCCAAGCCCTCTCGACGACGAGAGAACAGCAGTTGCAGAGCTGTCTTTAAAGTAGCAGTTGGCACCGAGTAAACAAGACGTTTCAACAAGAGACCTCCCCACGTGCATGACTCGACGGGAAAATCGCAGGGCTCACAAGATGAGAAACCAGAAAGAGGAGAGAGATGGCGATGAAGAATCGTAGATGGCAAACGCCACGGTCCAACGTCATACTCTTGACTTTAAAGTATAGCTTTGTGACTGTATTGGGAGATGAAGGGAGGAAGAAAAGCCATCCAAAGTGCATCCCACCCAGAGGACACAGTGTTATAACATCCAAGTTCAATACCTTCTTCAAAAAAAAGCCCGTCCCACTTAACAGGCAGCCGTTCTTTTCAGATGCAATGTCATTCAATAGCATGCATCACTGATCTTCTTCACACTCCCTTTTACCTTGTTCCTCTTACCAATAGGTTTACATTTTATTTATTTACCAAAATACTACATCGTAATATCAATTAAGGTAATATTATCAGCACTGATTTCCGTTTGCAGCAGACGAAAAAGAAACACACTGATTAGATAATAATGAAGCTATGACGGGCGTTGTTCCAGATCAACTAAATCACGTGATACACACGTTGGCAATGGTTTACGAGCTTTCGTCAGGCTTTGCAAGCTGCGCAATGATCCTTGTCAATGGATTTATTATAAGCCGTTAAAAAAATACGCGCAACATCCGTTTTGCAGGTCGTGTGCGTCTCCCATCGTCTGCTTATTGTCTCACTTTAACGCGTCGATTAATTCAGAAATATGTTTTCTTCAAACGCTTTTCAGTAATCGTGTTTCAACATGTTAGAGTTCGTGACTCATCATGACTCACCATGACTCAATAACTTCAAGTGATGTGACATCACTTATTTTGAGTCGGTTGCATTCTCTATGACTTTTAATAACGATCTCTATGACTCTTTGATTCTCTATGAAATTTCTGCAATGACTATGATTCATTATGACTCAATGTAACCAACAATGACTTTATAAACATCACTATGCAAAGGATGTGGAATATGAATCATACATTCATTAAGAATCTTTGCTATTAACTATGATTCACTATGATTCACAATGACTCACAATGACTCAGTAACTTCTTGTGATTTGTATGGAGTCTGTGGCTTAAAATACCGACTTCTACGAATCTTTGATTCTCTATGAAATTTCAGCAATCAATATGATTCATTGTGACTCAATGTAACCAACAATGACTTGATAGACATCACTATGCAAAGGATATGTGGAATATGATTCATACATTCATTAAGAATCTGTGCTATTAACTATGACTCACCATGACTCACAGTGACTCACAATGACTCAGTAACTTCTTGTGATTCGTACGGAGTCTGTGGCATTCTACGTGGCTTATAATACCGACTACTATGACATCTTTGATTCTCTATGATTCTCTATGATTCTCTCTATTACACTTGAACAAACACTATGATTCATTGTGACCCAGTGTATCCAATTACAACTTAATAAGCATCACTGTGCATTGCATGTACGGAATATGATTCACACATTCATTAAGAATCTCTTCTATAATGAACTATGAATCACCATAAGTCCTTGTAACCTAATGCGGCTCGTTCTAAATCTCTGGCATCATTCTATGTGACTCCCGATCAATTACGACCGTTTACGAACCTCTGTGGACTTTATACAAGACATCCTACCACTCGTTATGACTCATGGTTACGCAATATGACCCAAAACGGTTGATTATAACCCACTGTGAATCATTTAAAGTCAATGGTATACTATGCGACTTACTACTTCGTTATGAATCTCTATGATTTACTATGACTCACTATGACTCAATGACTGATTGCAGGTAATTATGACTCATTAAAGCCTGTGGCATTATAAGTGACTCGCTACTTCATTAGGAATCCCTATGATCTACATAACTCTCTAACTATGAATTTATATTAACTTATGAGCTATGACTCATAATGACTCATTAGCTAACTGTGAGACGATAATGATTAATTAACATTCTGTATGATTCATTACTTCCATATGAACTTCTATGATGTTCAGTAACTCATCATGACTTAATGACTGATATGACTTTATATGACTCATTACAAATCTGTGGCACTCTATGCGACTCATGTCAAGCTCACCGTAAACCATTATGATTCATTATGACTCGCGACCTAACATGACTCATTAATGTGACTTACGTTAAACTCACTGTAAACCTTTATGATTCTTTATGACTCAATGACTCATTAAAGACTCAACGTTGATTCAATACACTCCCTGATCACTGTGACTCAATCAGACATCAAATACATCGCCTCAGACTGATTTCAACGCGGAATCGGGTCGAACTTTCTGAATGGACGGTTGAATCGTTTCTTGTGCGTGTGGTCTGCTGTACGAGTCATCGTTAGGAATCGCGATGGAGACGCCCGTAAGGCTTAGTAATGGAGTTGCAATTCATCATCATGAGGACAATGATTGCCTATATCAAACAAACGGCTGGGAAAAAGTCACAACTTCCTCACGGAGAGTTATACGACCGCGTAGATGAAAGGTCATTTCGTGCAGCTCTATACACACCAAAACAAAACAAGAGACCAGCAACAACAACAACAAAAAAGACGACGAATTATATTCTTCGGGAGAAAAAAATATAAAAAATTAAAATGGCGGGAAAAGTACACGCTTCAACGGGTTATATCCCGTCTCTCTTTGTGTTCAATATTTTATATTACAAGTATTAAAAAAAATTATCTCTGCCTGTTCTTCTTGTTCTTCCCTTGCGCCGTCGACTTGAAAAGCCAAAGGGGTAAAAGTTGTGAGAGAGACAGAGAGATAGGGAAGCTCGTCCATGTGCCAGCTGACTCTTCGGTCGTAACATTTGGTTAAGACGAGCGCTTAACCTTGCAACCGAGAAAAGTCCTCGACAACAAAATCGACCGTATAAGAACCCCCTTCTTGATTTTTAACCCCAGAGAGATATATAAAAAAAGAGTTGAAAGAAACGAGATAATTGATACTTACAGTTTTTATAATCTCTCTCTTTTTTTCCCTCTTCAGGGCTTGATTTCCAATCTAATCCTACAGATTGTAAGGATAACTAGAAAACATAGCTGAATTTATTCTTAAAATTAACTGTCTGTGTAAAGGTTTCTTCACTGTTATTTCTGGATCTATAGATAGATATGATAGATACATAGAGTTAGCTAGATATAGATGGATAGACAGACAAATAGATAGATAGACAGAGAGACAGACAGATAGATAGTTAGATAGATAGGTAGATAGATAGATAGATAGGTAGATAGATAGATAGATAGATAGATAGATAGATAGTTAGATAGATAGGTAGATAGATAGATAGATAGATAGATAGATAGATAGATAGATAGATAGATAGATAGATAGATAGATAGATAGATAGATAGATAGATAGATAGATAGATAGATAGGCAGATAGGCAGATAGATAGACAGGCAGACAGAGATATAGACAGACAGATGGATAGACGGATAGATTGGTAGAAAGATAGAAAGATAGATAGGCAGATGGACGGATAGATAGATTTACAAATGGATAGATTGATAGATAGATAGATAGGCAGATGGACGGATAGATATACAGATAGATGGACGGATAGACAGATAAACAAACGGATATATAGATAGATAATAGATAGGTGAACAGATAGATAGATAGATAGAAAGACATATAGTTATACGAATTTCGCCATTACAATATGAGATATACATAAATATAACAATGGGATCGGGTCATTCATAAGAGGTCAGTAGGCGGCTGTTCTTGGTTGGGCAAGTCTCGTATAGCTCCGAGCCAAGCGGAAGTGGCTAATATACATCATTATGATCTGAATTCATCTATCTTGCCAGTCGTTTCAGTTTTTCTACATTTTTCTTATTGTTACATCTTTATTCTAATTATACGTTCAATTCATGTGGAAGGTCACTGGACCTTAAAAATCTACTGAATGTTAAAAACAACAACAAAAAACATTTGCGCATGCTAATCAGTCAGATTAAAATTATCAAGGTTTCACTGATTCACTGAAACTGGAGTCATCGAGAATCATTCAGGTTTGCTATCACCATGATTGAAGACGATGACAGGTATAACATGGAAGAATCCATGGTGAGTCATCTGGAGTCCGCTTAAGAATCATGACTCCTTGACTGATCCCAGAGGAAACTGTCAGCCAAAGGTAAGCAGGGATAATCAGCAGTAAGTGGGGCCAATATGTAATTTGGACAACATTGCTGCCTGTCAGATAGTTTGCGTGTCAGTTGAACAATCGCTTCCCTCCGGCTGCGAACCTTTCCTTTTCTCCCGGTTCACTGCAAGGATTCTTTCCTTCTCTCCATTCACGCCGCAGATCCTAATTACTTTTTACTATTAAATTAACTATAATTTAAAATTGGCTAATTATTCATCATTTTAAGTTTATTTTTTTATATTTTACTTGAATTGATAGTACGAATCAGAATTACGTCGTGTTTACCCTCATTCGGTAGCTAATTTAAATTAGGTTACGCAAGTATTAAGTTGACATGCACCATGTTCTACTGTTACGTGGAATTCATGTCGGGAGGAGACCTTGTGTAGTTCTAATCATTGACAACATACAAATTAGGTTAACAGTATAGATGCTATAGTGTGGTAACATAACCACAATGCATCACAGGTCGTGCTTGTGAACATTTAATGAATCAAACCAAAAGAAAAAATCTATCTATCTATCTATCTATCTATCTATCTATCTATCTATCTATCTATCTATCTATCTGTCTATCTATCTGTCTATCNGTCTATCTGCTTATCTATTTGTCTATCTATCTATCTATCTATCTACCGTATCTAACTATCTGTTTATGTCTATCGGTCTATCTTTCTATCGATTGCCTGCCTGTCTATCTATCTATCTATCTACCGTATCTAACTATCTGTTTATGTCTATCGGTCTATCTTTCTATCGATTGCCTGCCTGTCTATCGATCTGTCTATCTTTTCATGTATCGATCTATCTATATATCCATCTCTGTCTGTCTGCCTATCTATCTATCTATCTAACTATTTCTCTGTTTTTCGGTTTAGCGTTCTAGCCATCTTATACATCAACGACAGGGATGAAAGAGTGCGTGATTGCAACAAAGTATGGAGAGAAGGGGAAAAAAACTGAGAAAGGAAGGGACCTGTATTTCTAATACAAAAGGGTTTTTGTATGGAAATAATCGAGCGCTGACATTCTTCACAGCAGGTCGCTCATTTGCATACGACAATGCATCGCTATTCTCTCGGGGAATGTGAGCAAAACACCTCTCTCTGCTGTGTCTCTCCGTGGAAAAAAACGGTCTTGTGGAACACAGACAGGGTGCGCCTATTCCTTATGCAACGCCAAGAGGTTCCCTTATTTGAATCTGCTGGGAATCTTGCTGGGTATGAATCTGGGAATCGTATTTGGTATGAATCTGGGAATCGTACTTGGGATGAATCTGGGAATCGTATTTGGTATAAATCTGAGAATCGTATTTGGGATACTGGGAACCTTTATGATATGAAACTTGGAATCTTTCTTGGTATGAGTCAACATCTGATACGCCTACTTACTACATCTTAACCTAAAAAGGACCTGATGTGGCAGTATCTTGATAAGCGTCTATCTGATGATGAGTCACTGAATTCATGAGATATTCAGTTAAAGGTCATAAATGGCTTCAAGCGTCATTTAGGCAAGACATTGAATCATGTACTGAATGCGTCTTAAACGGCGAAGCAATGGTTCATTCGCAGCGCGAGTTGCTTCATTAAGATGTATGTCGTCTTTTACAGTTTACTCTTTAGATCACACATGATGAACATAGTTGAGTAACGTACTGAATTACATACTGACTTCTCCTTTAAAAAGTGCCCTGAGAAATTGCTGAAGACGTCTTATCCATATCACGACAGTTGCTGAGAATTTGGCTGATTTAGGTACAAGTAATAAGAAACCGACTGAATTCGGTACTGACAACGTCTTAAACCTCTTTTCCATTTTTAACTCGCTGAATGCCAGACACGATATC
This sequence comes from Leptestheria dahalacensis, assembly GCA_022114935.1. NCBI lineage: Eukaryota > Metazoa > Arthropoda > Branchiopoda > Diplostraca > Leptestheriidae > Leptestheria > Leptestheria dahalacensis. The sequence goes on along the minus strand of JAIQCU010001299.1, from coordinate 1,454 downwards.
ATCACGTGTTTGGTAATCATACTTAAAAACTCTTGTTCAGCCAGTTTGTTAGTTGGTCAGTTTTGCATATGGTACTGAAAGAAATACTTAATGCATCTTAACTGTCACAAGCTACCTTAAAGGCATCCGAGTCCCTATTCAAAATATTCCACACGTTCAAAGACGTCTCAAAACCACCACTTTCAGTCGGTCCTTCAGACGTCTTAACGTGTCTCAGTTCGAAAGCTATTCCCATTTTTAAGCTAAAGTGATTTTTTTAAAATTTACGGCTGTTTAAACTAACACGTGTTCGGACTGTTTTCAACAAAATACCGGGAAAGACGCGCGCGTATTTGCCGGTAATAAATTGAAGCCGCTATCTTACGATGCCTTTTTATACAAAGATATAGTGATTACCATTTCTGGTATTATGACTTTTTTGAAGAAGCTACCAACTAAGACCCTTAATTGCATAAACATGGGGTCTCGCTCTCTCTCTATCTTTTTTCCTTAAACACTGCACTTCCAATTGACGAAGAAAAACAACCTTCGTAATTACTAGTCGCCTTTTTAAACAAAAAACATTCATTTTCCAACTTCAGTAAACGTGTAAAAGTTGGAATTCTTTTTAGCAAATTCGACATTTTGCGACTATCTTAACTGTATTCATAATCAACCTATGTTTTAACATTTAACTGTATTTAAGTAATAATATAATCGACCATTCAGTGGACTTAACACAATCTTTAATCAGTCGATAATGACGTAACAGTGAGATTGATTTGTTCAGTTTAAACTTACGGCAGTTAATTAACCACTTAGATTTAAATCAATTTCAATGATACAATACTAAATTACTTGTTGATACTTAATGAGGAGTTTCTTTTAGGGGTCAAATTTTTCTTACTCAAAAATTCATTATGAATACGAACGAGCTTTCTAATTAGCTCTCGCGAGTTGGGCAACTTGTCGCAGTTCATCAACTTTGCATCACAAGCGTTAAATTATTCCTCACCATATAAGGCAACGAAAACCCATAAGGATAAACCAAGAAAAAGGCGATTTTCCTGCAATATTTAATTCTTTTAGTTTACTGAAAAACCGCAATGAAAGTCTAAAGGCTAAAGCGGATGTGAATCTTTGACGCCAGGGGAAATCGCACATCACGTGGTCCCAATTTACCTCGTGTCTGGAAACAGCAGAGGACGAGTGTTTCTAAAACACACATGCAAAACTGAAAATGAGTTGCATATGGGGCAGAAAAGCCGAGGTCAAAGGTCAAATTCCCCCCTTACCCAACACGGAGAGGCCTTGAGCTGGCTACTTTCAACACTACTCAGTCGTTATTTCAGATGGTCCTTCATACGGGAAATCGTGAGGGCCATTCGTGTTTTGAGTCTGGCTTGTTTTCTATTCACTCTTAGCCCTCATTAGGAAGATTGTTTCAGACGACATTGCATGCCGGTTACATAACT
>JAIQCU010001298.1:0-23977 GCA_022114935.1 Leptestheria dahalacensis | reverse complement strand
CCCCCGTGAGCACCACTGCGTCATATTTCAAGTTAACAGGCTCTTCAGGTTTACGCGATTTCACGATTGTATGACACGCGAATGTCATGATCTTATCACTAGATCACATAATTACAGTATGATTGTTTTTTATGTTAATGTCATTATAGTTTAGTAATACCGTTGACAGATAAGGTACTTAAATTGTTATAATGATGTTATAGTTGTGCATCACGGCGAAGTTAATTTAGTACTTCTGATTTAACTTAGCCGGTTATTGATTAATTAATTGTATTAATCATTAAAATACTATTATTATTAATTGTATCATGTTATTATTTACTCAATCAGTATAATGAAGCATTTAAATTGAAAAAGCCAGGACTTTAAGAAAGAACCTTCAGTGTATTACTCTTTTATTCACAGACAAAACCCAAAGAAGCTTTATAACTTAACCGCCGAGATATTCAGCGCCTGGTCGGCCGCCTCGACACCACTGCGGACACTCTGCGCTTCCGCCTCTTCCATCTTGTCCACATTGGTGAGCAGGAAATGATGCATAAACAGCCGGAGCCCTTCCCGTAGCAAGTGGAACTTGGCTTGATTGGCGATGCGTAAAAACACCGTCTTGATCGTCTGCTCCGACTGATGGAGAAACAATTCCAGCAGGAAGAGCCGCAGGAATCGCACCAGCGTCTTGTCCATCTCGGCAAAGGGAATCACCTTCAGGACGGCCAGCGTCAGACTCTGTTCCGCGATCACGTGACCGATGATCTTGGCTAAATTCATCACCTGGGCCGATTTCAGCGACGCCACTTCCTTCAGCCGGTCCCAGACACAGAACTGGAAGGCCATCTGGTACTTGCGGTCCGTGTTGAGCAGCTTCTGCGCCAGATGCGAGTAAAACGGGTTGTACTTCTTCTCCTGCAGACAGCAGTCGATAACGACATTGACAATCTCGCGCTCCTGTTGGTTTTTCAGCCCCAGACTCAACAGTCGTTCGGAGGCTTCGACATAATCTTCTGACGACATGATGATGCAAAATATGTTCCTCCGGGCATCGGTATTCATCCGCTGCTTCCGGGCTAATTCCAGCAGCTCCGCGCTGAATTGGTGGTCCTTCACCTGGGGTTCCTTACTGCCGCTGCTGCTGCTGGAAACAGTTGGGCCCTCACCGGCCCATGCGGAACCGACGACCCACCATCGACCTCTCGTATGCGTGGACATTAACTCTTGGTAGGAGATCTTCAACTGGGAGACGCTGGCATCTTTACGGACCAGCCCATTGCGCAGGATCTTCCGCATGTGCTCCGTGTGCGAGGGATCGTAGTTAGGGATTTTGGCTATGTTGTTATTGCGGATGGCTAAGAGGACATCCAGCATGAATCTGACGCGCGACTGATCCCGAAGTTCCTGCGCCGCATTGGCTTTACTCTGCAGGTTCAAAATGACCTGTTTCAAGGCTATCGGATCGTCTTTCCTCAAGGCGAACCCAACTGACCGGATGACGATCAAAATCAACTCGATATCCTTTTCCTTGAAGTTGTCGGCCAGCTTGTTGAGAATGTCGAAAATCAACTGCGAGCCGACAACTTTAAAGTTGTACAGATGAGAAATGATCAGTATCAAGTTGTCGAGTCTTTTCGACTCGTCATCGTGCGACTCGAGGTAGATCTCGTCAAACTTGCGGACTACAGTTTCGACGAACTGGGCCCCGACCTCGGTGCCGACATTAGCGTGCAAGGCAGCCATCAGTACGCAGTGTTCCATGACTAGTCGCTCCGGAGACAGTGTGTGGCGAATCAGGGACGAAAAAATCAACTCGCACATGACCTGGTGCATCGTGTGACGGCTGTGCTTCAGGTAGAGGTCCTCGATGGTCGACAGGATACTCGGTAAGTTGGACTCGGCTAAACGGTTGAGTAAACCCTTCAACTGACGTTCCAGACGCTCCACTTCGGGGTCTTTGGTCTCGCTGAACCTTTTGGCCGGTGGGACGTATTTACCGGCCGTCTCGGATTTGCTGACAACGTCGCCTTTCTTGTTTCTCAGCCGACCGTAGATGTCTTCCCACAAGTCCTCCGTCTCTTTGCCTGGAAAGTCGACGTTAATTAATTTGCTGAATGAGATTTATCAACAAGAAAATAATACATTTGAAACACACTGAAAACACCAATTATGTGGTAATGCTAGAACCGTATTTATAATGGTTAACTAATTTGAATTACAATAAATTATTTCAGGTCAAGTTTACTTTTAATACAATCCATAATATTTTTGGAAATATAAATTAATGTTTGTTATTTTTTTTATTGTGATTCAATTAGTTCCATTGAAATAGGCTAAATTATTTTTCCAGTATTTTCGTTCAACGTACATTGCAATTAAATGTAACTAGTCTAATCATCACTAGTTTATTAATCAAATTAAATAATTAATTTTAGAGTTATATTTTAATTTTAGATATATTTATAATAATCATGATAGTTTTAACTTGAACATGCTATTAAAACCAATATTTTCTATTTCTAATTATTAATTCTATTTTACGTTAATGATTAATTAAATGAATTAACGTAAGTTAAGCTAAATTAATTCAGCCAATTTTTTTGTGTATATTAATTCTTAAAAATTCATAAAAAATTCTAAATTAGTATTCTACGAAACTAATTTTGAAAACATTAAATTTAATTGAGATAAGCTGATATACTTAGAAGTGATTTGGTTTATATTTAGCAATTAGAGGAACCTTCAGTAGGAGCCTCATCTTCGTTTGCAGCGATGTCCTCGTCCTCTTCATCGTCTTCCGCATCGCTGTTTTCCTCGTCGTCAAAGTCCCGAGACTCTTCGTGCTCCCCGTCAGACTGCCCCCCGACTGCGTCGTCTTCACTCATCTCTTCATCGTTAATGTCCTCGTCGTACTCAGCTTCCTCGCCCATCTCTTCGTTATCGTCTTCTTCTTCACTCCCCGCATCTTCCTCCTCTTCTTCTCCTTCCAAGTTTTCACCGAAATCTCCTTCTTCATCCTCCGCTTCATCTCCGTCCGACTCGAGTTCACTGCCCGAGTCTTCCCGTGCTTTGACATTTCCCGTTTTCTGTTGTTTCTTCCCTTTTTTCGACTTGGTTTCTTCGTCTTCCTTGCCCGCAATCAAGGCAAGGTCCTCTTCGAACCCGTCTTCCGTCTGAGCAAAGTTGAATTCATCCTTCACAATGTTTTCCCGCTTCTCGGGGTCGCAGATCTCCAGCAGATAGTCGAGTCCGTCATCCATGAACGACTTAGGGATGCTTTTCGACTTCCGCTTGTTCAGCCGAAGCAGCTTTTCTATCTTTTTGATAACCTGAGAAAAAAAATTATTGATTACAATTTAATTCTAAGTTGAATGAGAACAGGTATGGAATAATAATAGCGATAACATAGCGAATAACAGCGATAACATAAATACCTTGTCTTCGTCTTTATTAGCCCGTTTCATCTCTCGTACATGGTTTCGTTTCTCCTCCTTTACCCTCCGTCTCTCTTTATCGGCTTTTTTCTTAACGTCGTGATCCTTAGACGCCTTTCTCTCCTTCTGAACTTCAGCGGTGCGTTTGACGGGAGGCTCTTCTAACTCGTCGTCATCAACAACATCGTCGTCCGGCAATATTTCCTCTGCGCCGTTTTTGCTGAATTGTTTAACATAGTGAATATGTTTGGAGACTTTCTTTAGTTTCCGCTGTTCCTTCCTGAGCTGCTTTCTGGATTTCGGCTTTGCAACTTTGCCTCCGCGGTTCGAGTCGTCTTGCCCGAGGAAGTTGTGAATCTCCGTATGGGCTTTGCGAATATTAACTTTGGGCTGCAGTTTTCCTTTGAAAGATTTAGGCTTCATGTTTCGATAATGAATTAATTTTATGTCCGAAATGGTGAATATTCAATTCCTGTCATTAAAGCACGTTGGGTAGAAGCTAGCAGACGAGTTTCTATTCAAAAACAAAAGCAGCGTTGCCAGTTTTTGAAATACTAGAATTACTAAGTTATAATATTTTGGTTATCGAATATAACAAAGTTTAGGTATTAGAAATATAGTCGGAAACCTTATCTTTATTCAACCATCTAATTTATTGTGAATTTTCAACAAATTTGCTCGTACTGTTGTTGTATACCAGAAGTCTTACAATATCTTACTGATAGCATAACTTTACCACTTTATGGCGCATATAAGCCGTATCATTACTCGTCTATATTCTGCACACGTTTTCTTCCTTTGTGCAAAGCAAAGGACATGTGTGTACAGGATCCATACTAATGTAACCAGATACAGCGCAAAAGAAACCCTCGTATAGACGTTCACCTCCGCATCATCATGAGAGCAGCCCCGGCATTCTCTGAATTTCCTATCATTCCTTTAAGTTTGCAAGGTACATTCGCTGTCGGTGAATTGCTGTTATGCGAAATTGAAGCTGTAAGGCCGTTTAATAGAGGAGAAAGTTTCGAAAGGAATGCCTGGAAACAAAGTAGTAAGAGAGAGAATCTCTCCTGGAGAAGATAAAGTACTTCAGCAGCAACTTTGGGACTTTTTAATAATGAAGAAAGTTGGGCATTGTTTATTCCCTGCTTCACTACACTTTGCGCTTCACCTACATAGCGACAAAGCTAAAACATTTTAGTTTAAAACGTGCGATACTCATCGTGCAATATCACAACACATCAAAATGCCCTTTGATATTAAATGTTTCTTCTTTCTTTGTAAATATAGACTAGAGGACAGAAAAGGGCTTTGAATAGCGGTGAATACGGTAGTATCTTAATATTTAGGATTTTATTTCGGCTAAAGTAACAGACCAATTTCGATGAAACTTTATGAGTGTGTTAAGGGCTACGGAGTCTACGTAAGATATTTTTTGGGAGGCTATACTTTTAAAACTGTGGGAGTTATAAGCAAATGACTTTTCCCCAGCAAAGATCCCTTTTTGTCTGCTCTAGACTGTACATGGTAATACAACTCTGGTGGGACGTGTTTTACTTAGTGTCCGGTCAAGACAACAAGGAAAAGCGCTTTGCACGTGACCGCTTGCATAGATGCTGCGGTCTCCTTTTTCGCCTGAATACTGCATGATTAGTCCTCTTTTGTGTTGGTTCATTATTCAAAACCTGCGTCCTCGCGCCATACGTTAATGATGAATGCAAGCGACGGTGGAAACTGGTGATAAATTTATCACAGTCCAGAGCAAAAAGGTTTAGGATTTTATGTTGGAAAAACTAACCAACCGATTTCAACGAAACTTTTCACACACATTAAGCACTACTAGGGCTGTGTTTCAGTAATTTTTAAGCTGCTCTAGTTTTGCGGGTGTAAGAGGAATAAGCAATCAACGTTTCCCCTACCACGTATTAAAAAGGGTTCACAACGATGCCCCAAGTGTTCCAAAGTTTGACATTTAATATCAGCTATACTATTATTTCGAATTGATTGAAATTTTACATTTAGATTCTGGTGCATAAGGTGATGTTCCAAATAAATTTTCATTGTTATACCAGTATAACTTCAAAAGATACAAACAGAAAACTTTGGAGCCCTACTACCCTTTTTTCATGTGACAGACTGTCCTTATAAATGATGATGATTCGACTGGAACAAACTTGGTCCTTTTCAAAGATGAAAAGAGCAGAGTAGCATTGATTCATCGTGTGTCATCCCCTGCTCACAAGCTTCTGAAGACATGTCACTCCATTCCATTAGTTTATCTATTTTCAAGTTCCGGTAATATATCATCAAAGATGTCTATGTGATGTACTATATTGACGACATCCACCATGCATCTACAGGAGGTACTACTACAGTTAACAAGTTTATCTACCGTATAACAAAGTAAGTATGATACTACACAGGTTACAGTTTAGAACAACCCTCCCCCGAGGCACTGATATTGGTCTATAGGGCTTGTGTCCAGTTACATTTTCCAATGAACCTTAAAGTATCATGTTTAGGATATACCATCACTCTCAGTATTATTAATTATACTTATTACTAAAGTACTATTACTATAGTACTGCTACCACTACTAGCATGTAGTGTACCATTAGAAAGACTAGGGTATTACTGAAAGTGTGTTGCTAAAGCAGGTATACTTACCAATTACAGATTTACTCGAGGGTCAATATACTAAACAGACGTTTTGAACAATGCCAGTTGTTACTTTGACTCACAATCAGTTTCCAAGTGTTGACCTCAGGCGCAGTGATACAGCCCAGATTAACGCATTTTTTGCTATCGGGGTTGTCTTAACCAACATACAATCTACAGAGTTACATAGTTTCTAACTGCTCGTATAAGCGGTGGAAGAATTTCATGAACAGTATGGCACACTATCATCTTGGCGAAATCTCTCATGTTGTCAAGAGTCAGTAAAATAACAATTGCTTTTTCATTAGAAGTCCGCTGTTAATGACGCTTATTAGTATTCTGCAGTAATTAACGGAGTGCATTCAGAACTAGCATCTTGGTCTGTAATTTCTGCTACTATTGTTCGTTTAATCTTAATCCAAGCTCAAACTGCATGTTTAAATTATTCTACTGCTATTTGGCATTCTGTATGTTTCAGAAAGGGTGGGAAGCCAGATGAGCGAATGCTCAGCACCCTATTCAGCAGTAACATAGAGCGACTAGTACTGCATTATTCACCAGTAAGATTACTACTGAAATATTGCCAAAGTAGCATATTCCAGGAACAAGATGGCGGCTGCGGGAATTACCTTACTTACAAAGTCTTCCTGTAGGTGGCGCTGGTGTTTGACACGAAGCGAACTGCTCTTAACGTGGTGTTGTTGGATAAACAGCGTTTAACAGTACATTCAGCAGGCTAGTACAAACCCAGTGCCTCGCACGAATGGATCAAGGGAAGAAGTGAAACACGATTCGTATTACAGTTTTGCGTTTAAGGTAGTGATTTATTTTGTATCTGAAACACAAAAGTTCCAATGAAACATGTTCGACGTTACAAGACGGGAACACAAAAGTGACACTGAAGATAGGTTAAAAGCCAATTCTTTTAAATATATAGTTGTTATATGATGAAGTCCAAAAGCGAAATATATATCAGAGGAACAACCGTTTACATTCATGGAATTTGTAATAACACCTCATTGGTTTATCTTCAGAGCTGAAGTTGGTTTTGGGCTGGAAGGTGGCTCTGGAAAATGTTAGAATCTTCCATTGTCGAACCGAGACTTGGTTTCAAACTTGGCGTCTTCGTAGCCATCAGAACCTCCGTTTCTAATCAGCTGCGAATTAAACAGATAATTAGATTCCATTCAATATATTTATGTAACAGTTCATTTTCTTAATTAGATGAGACGAAAAAATTCATTTTTTTTTCAAACTGAACTTAAATTAGATAGTGATGGATAGGGAATCAATGGTAACACACAACTGATGTTCTCGAGTTGGTTTCAAGTGGCTACAAAATTAGTATTGGCACCAGGTACGGTATTGTATGTTATGGTTGTTTTTAGTGCTGAGGCAATGAAAACCTGGTACATACTTCTTTGATGGCATCGTAAATGCGGTCGAAACGAGGATCTTCACCGCGCGGAGGAGCCGCCGCCGAATAAGGATCCGATCGGGTGGGCAGGTAACGAGCCTGGCTATTAGCAATCACCACCAGGCACACGACCAGGGCGACGAGGCAAACGTGAGCTACCAGCGATTTCATCTTTGCAAAACCCAGCTATAAAACCAAGTTATCACAGAAGCCGTTAATAGACTATTCCTTTTAATCGTCATCATTGTTAGTTCGTTTAGCATAGATAATTGCAATTAGGTTTCTGACAGCAGTGCAAAAGAAGACGAAAAGAATTGTATTAGAACACTAATTAGACTTGATTCAGTAGGCGGTGGATCGCGTACAGTGAATAAGGGTTGGATGCGAAATCCTCTCAGAGGCGGAGCTTCATACGCCCTTAGGCTATGCCACACGGTTCTCTTTGTGGCCATGTTGGGAGAGGGTTTTTGGTCCTTATTTACTAGCGCCCATGTAGGGTAACTAACACATCTGAAGGCGGGTTTTAGCTAGGACAATGCGATGTTTAAAAGCTGTCCACAAGACTGATGTATAGCTAGTAATTATAATGTAAAAGTAGCACTGGGTAGCAATGTTCAGTCAATAAGGAGTGTATTATGTTCGTATCAATTGTACCGTATGGTATTTCAAGTAAAATATTATGCCAGGAACAAATGAGCACTAGAGACTGTAATGAATCATGTTGAGAATCATTTAGACTGCTATGATAAAGAGTACTTTACTTTGTGTGCACATACGGTATCTGTGCATTTGAGAAGTTTTTCTACCTGCGATCTTTCAATTCGATACAAACTTTACGTGTCTTTAGAGTGTCGTAACAGACAAGTGTATCTGGAACACGTTAACGTAATACAATAACGCCAACTGGTATTACAACCAAGTGACAAATGATTATTGTAATGAATAGGCGAATATTATTACCTTGATATGAACTTAGAACTTGGATTATAAAGTGCCTGTATGTATGTGCTTATGTAGCCCTTATGTTTAATACTATCTGCGGACAGGTATACGATCATTTTAACAAGATTGCTTCGTTTCCGCAGTAGTACCTTATCAATTTAGTTCCATTCAACACTTTCATGCATATAACCTATTGTTCGATCTAATTACAATAAAATTAATGATGAGGCAATAACCGTAAACGTGTCGGGATGTTAATTTGATGACACTGACATGAATGTGTTACTTTTTATTAACATCAGTAATGTTCCGTCGTAAAGAGAGGCATCACATGAAAGTACTAATGATGAAAACACTGAAGTATTAATACTGACATAAGACTACCTTGACCTAATGCCTCGAAACCATATTCGTGATAGATAGATAGATAGACAAATAGATAGATAGATAGATAGGTAGATAGATAGATAGATAGATAGAGACATAAATTTTCCCTTAGACTGCGTATCTTTCACAGCCAACGTACTGTAGCCTAGCGGCAATTGCCAACATCCTGGTACTTGGCTCTTTTTCCACCCTTGGATATCACACTGGGGAGTTACGCTTCTGTTTAGAATCAAATAAGCACGGAATAAGTTAGAAACAAGAGAAAATTGCCTCGGTTTTCTCCAAGCTACTTTTCCCTCTCGCTACTTATGCGAGAACCACTTGTACACTGATCTTCTTTATGTACCTCAGGGGCAAAGTTTGAAGGTAGGGTTCATTATTTCGGACTCGTATCTGCAAGGTTCTACATTCTATGTAATTTTCAGGCGGAACGCATAAATTTAGCCATGAGATCGCTTTCTTCCATGCTGCTATGAAGATGTAACCGTAGGAGCGTACAAGCCCTCATCCCTCGGGGCAAATGTAAAGCTAAGGTTGTTGCTATTGTTAGCGAAACCCTATGAATTTTTAACTAGACCTAGCAATTCCAAGCAAAACTTCTAAGTTACAATGATAGTATTACATTTCGTCCTGCGGCTGTGTAGCAGACGACGAAGTAGGGATGTCAAGTGACTCGATTCGGTCCTTTGCGCTAAAAGACTCGACTCGACTCGTGATTTCGTAAGTCGCCCAACTCGACCTCAATTCTGATTCGACTTGAAGATCAAGGCAATCGACTTGAGTCAGAGTCGAGTCGTCGACATCACTACGACGAAGCATACATGGAATCTTCCCTCAGGGCAAAATAAAAGCCAGGTTTAGCGCTAACAGAATGTTCTATTTAATACTATAATTTAAGTTATGGTTTTTCACTTAACTACTATATTACCAGGGTAAAAGGGTCAGGGCAAAACGAACATAGTGCCAGGGTTCTATTCCCTAATAGTCGTTCCAATCGTTCCATTTAAAAGCAAGTTTTATTGGCAGTTTTGAAGAGTAACCGAGTTCCAGTTACCCAAGGATGGCTTTTACCCTAGGGCTATACAGAGATAGGCCAATAATCTAGTTTCTCAAAACCAAAATCTTCGTGACTGGACCAGAGAACCGTTCTATCACCGGATGTTGGGCACAGTATATTCGAGTATCTGATCCTGGCTTGGCCTTTGCCCTGCGGCTACGTAAAGATCTGCCTAACTTTTGCATAAATGTAAGAATAAAGCCACGTTGTATCATCAATCATAATGACTAGTTAACATACAAAGCAAGTTCTGTTGAAACGTATACTTACAACGTCGAGTTGTTTGATCAAAGAGAGGAACTTTTAGCTTTCTGAAGAAGCTGAGAGTAGTTACTGAAGGCTTGAACAGTAGAGCTGAATGGTAGCGAGAGAGTAGCTGGGTTGGGCTTTTATAGGGCGCGCGATACTGTCGATCGTTCTTCTGGCCTGCAGTACGCAAGAGCACAAGGTTGGTTTGCACAAGAAACGCTCTGGAACGATTTGGACTATGCTAAAAGCAACGGATACTTGTCCACCCACGTTCTTTTTGCCTGCTCCGTTGATGGCTGAATTTCTGGCTCAATGATCTATAGTCGCTCGCTTTTCTAGCACTTTTGGACGCGTACCAGAAGTTCAACAAGTTTGCTCGAGATCCTAGTATTTAGAGAATGTGTAGTACGTAGGAATTGTAAATTAATTTAATGAGTTAAAAGTAGATTTAAAAATGCATATGATAGATGATAGTACCAATCAAATGATACTCGAATATGATATTCACCTAATAATTAGACAGGCGCCGTCCTTTTGGAATGAAATATGTATAATAGCGTGATAGCATATATTTAATTAAATTAATTAGCAACTAATTAATGGGCGTAACTATAGTGTTAAACACTGATCATTCTTCGAAATTTGTTGATGTTTACTTGACTGATGGAAGCTATCCAATAGTTACTTTAATTATGAATTTTTATAGACTAATCGAGTTATTTAACATTTACTTGATAATTCCCTGTTAGTTACTTGATAATTACTTGATAATTCCTTGATGATCCCCTGGTATTTCTCTGATAATTACTTCATAATTACTTGGTAACTTACTTGATAATTACTTGATAATTACTTGTTAATTACTTGATAATCACTTGATACTAACACTATTCTTCCTTGACAATACCTTGATAGTTACTTGCTAGTTACTTTATAATAACTTAATGGTTGTTCAATAATTACTTGATAATCGCTTGACTTCTTCTTGATATCTAACAGACAACATCCCTTTGAAAAGATTTTGTATCAAAAGTTCGATGTATTTGCAGCGTAATCTGCAAACTATACTGTTGAGACAATACTAAAGAGTTACGGACTCAGAAAGGCGCTATCGTCTAAGAGTGACTGTGCGGCGCCAAGGAGGCGCAATGCGGATCCATCTTCTCCCTCTCCTCGCAAGCAAGCAAGTTGTTGTTGCTATCATTGAGAAGAGGGGGCCAAAAACGCCAGACTACAATTAAGCCAGCAGATTTACACACAACAAGCAAGATTTATACTCACCGCCTGTCTCATTCAGAAATTAGCTCTGAAAACAGGGGGGATTGCAACACGCGCTACTTCTGCAAAGGGATTTTGACGGTTCAACATGATTCTTGGTGAATCTCTCATGAATCTTTAATCAGTATCGGTAAACACCAAAATAGATCTCGAAGAGTGATTCAGTCTTGGCAAATTCAAGATGGTTTCTCGTGAATCTTCAGGAATCTTCACCTTTCCGGAGGATTCTAGTTATCGTCCAATGAATATCGATGACTCGTGATGCTGATTGTTAGGAATCTTAACGAGAATCTCCGCAAGTCTTCCGTTACTTTTGATTACAACTTAATGTCAGTTTTGGTATCTCTCGTTATAACTACGTCTGAAGAAAATCAGATAACATGGATGACTCTTAATGATTCAGACTACTTTCTGATTACTGATTTACTATGCAAACCCTGGTTATCTTAAATGACACTAAGAAAACACATCTACTTAATCATCCAAAGCCTATCTTACCAGACAACCCCCTTCCAAAGCAGTTCCTTAGCCAAGAGACAGCCTTTCATCTTCACCCATAACTATAAATCCTTCCACTTCATTCATATATGTACACTTGTTGGTACTAGCTGGCATGCTAACCATACATCATTGAAACCATATGCGGACAGAATAGGCATTCCTATTAGTGAAAGCAGTCGAGTAACTTGGCATATCTCGTGTTGCGTTTGCAGATAAGCCTAATAACATTTAAATTAACATATTGATGGGCTTGCTACAGCAGAGTTTTCACCCACTTCTTAAAGTTGAGATACATTTTGAAATTATTTGAACTTTTGCTGGCAACTCGAGACGATCAAATAATAAAGATTCTCAACGATCTAATTTCTTAGTCTAATTACACTTTTACTATTACTTGGATATTAAGACAATTAGTGCTAATTTACTATTCTATATCAATGTGATTTTGTTAGTTGTACTATCAGTACACGAGAGGATTCGATGTATCGATTAGTGGTGACATAACGATACTTTCATTGCTATTCACATTTACAATTGAATTTCAGTTAAATCAATAAGTTTTGAATGAATCTATAACTTAAAGACTACTATAATGACTATTACATTGGGTATAATAAGCGAATTGCACATTGTCTATTCGTTCTCTTCCGCTTAATGTAGTGTTCAAAGAGCGAGAATCTGTTTAACAATTCAGTGCACACACACACACACACACTCACATACACGCACACAAACACAGGGAAACATACACCGAGAAAAGAGAGGGATAATTCTGTAAGTTGCCCATTTGTCTGGTAATTACGTCATATAGCCTCCTGGAAAAGGGAGAATCGATCCCGCAGGAACCAATTAACACATAAGTAAACTTGTTTCTTCTTCCTTTCTTTTGTTCCTTGTTTGTTTTGACATGTTATCAATGCAGACCGACTTTGGTTTGGTCAGAGTGAAGTTGGCTTTTTCTCGACTTGAAATTACTAGAGTCGACGTGGAAGTTGGATTTTCAAGTCGATTCGCAATGGACTTGTAAGACTGAAGGCTTAGTCTAGTGAACTTAAAGTCGACTTTTTAAGTGAATTTTTACATGTATCAACATAAGTCCTACTGACTTAGTAGACTTCTTAGACTTCTGTTGTTTTGGATGTTTGTTATATCTCAAGTTGGCTTTTTTCAACTTTAGGTTGGCTTTAAGTCGACGTGGAAGTTGGATTTTCAAGTTGGTTTATGTTGGCTCCCTCGTGTGGAATGTCGGAAATCAACAACTAGGACTGAAAGTTTATAGTCGAGTCAAATTGGAAGTCGACTTGTAACTCGAGTTCTTACGTGTATTAACACAAGGACCTTAACAACCAAGCAAATCGTTCTTAATGAGAATTTAGTGTAAAATCTGATGATCCGTTCCTTTAGTCAAGAAAAACACATATACGTCGAGTTAATTAACGTTAATAGTTAATTAAAGTATAACTGAGTTATGAAACGTAGAGTTATTTCATTAGATTCTCAAATAAGAAGCTTGATGTTTTATCTTTGAAGGCTAATCTAGTCGACTAGAAGTCGCCTTGCAAGTTGGATTCCTATAGCTGCATACTAACAGGTCCTCACCAACAAGTTAAAACCGTTTTACAACAATTAGTCGTTGACTACCAATTCTTTCAGTTAAGAACATCAACATACGTTATTTGAGCTAATTAAAGTTAATATCCCATTTAAAGTATTAAATTAAGTTCATTTATTAAATTGCCTAGCTATATATTCTGCTTGAACCCGTCTTGCAAAAAAAACTGCGATTACGACTGAGGAGGAAAAAAAACCAACATTCGAATTCAAAAAGGTTAAAAATAAAAATAAATAAAAAATGGCGCGGGTTTTAAAGGGGGAAGGAAGGCGTCGGGTAGAGCTGAACCCGTGCCGTGAAAGCTAAATAGCTTGCACGCTCCAAACAGAATGAATTATGAAAATGGGGCATTTGACTTGGTTTACAGTTGAGGATTTTATCTGACGGCCGTTGAACATGTGTTACCCTTTATTACCTCTAATCAGATCGCCCGGGGCTCTTAAGTGTCCAACCTAGCAGAAAAGGGAAATGTGTTTGTTTGTTCGTACTTTTGTAGAGTTAAACAGGATTAAGTTAACTAGTTTAATTATAATCCAATCAGCTAGCCATCTAGGAGGCCAGCTAATAACCTAATATTCACATATACTATGGACTAGGTCACTGTAGTTTAATTACCGTGTTAATTAACCTATAATCAGTATAGAAACCAAGCTAGTTGAATTGATTTTGAGTGGGTTGCCAGTTAATCGATTTGATTTAATGAAAATTAATTAATTAACTTCATACGCAGTTACTCATGGCTAAATTATCACTTTGTTGACTTGATAGTGAATCTGAATCACAGAATCAGACTTTATTGGAAGTTAATTACTACTAGCATCTATCAAAAACAGATTAGACTCGATGAAGTCAACGAGTTGTGCGACTAACTAACTAACTAACTAACTGACTAGCTAATTCATTAGATTATATGATTAAAAGCTAATTAACTAGCTAACAACCTACGTGAACATTACTAATGCTAATATTAAACCATTCATATAAATCATACTAAAATTAAAACAGCTGGGCTGTAATTGAATAGTGAATGAGCCAACTGTACAGCCAATAAACCAAAGAAATTAAAAGACTGGAAGACACGAGAAACGAGTAGTATTGACTCCGTCGTTAGTTCTCGCTCTTCGTTTCTATTATTGTTTTCCTTTTAACGATATCTATAAGTAACACACTAGTTTTGGAATTGAAGATTTATAGTTTAGTGAAATAATACGAAGTCATCGTTCATCTTTGCAGTGCAATCGGCATTCATGAAAAGGGACGAACGCGTGTGCGAATCGGTTCCCTGCAATGCCGGCAGAGAATATGCCGGAACCCCAAGAGGTTTACTTTTACGTGACGAGCCCTTGAATGGCATGACTTTTATATATTCGACATGGATTCATGGAACTTTGCGGATTCATGGAATTTGTGAATACGGCATTACTCTTCACAACTTGGAATAATACTGCCATCGTTTTTTGGATTTAGTTAAGAATGTAATTAAGTTTCCGCCAAATTTTGATATTCTGTCCATCATGAATTGACTTGTTTCTATTAGTAATGAGGAATCGCCTTAGTTAAATTAGACGATAGTGACATTCTTGTGGAATATAATAATATGACTTGGAAGGAACTATGACTTCGTAGGACTTGTAGTAGATTGTGGAGCTATGATGGAACTATGGTGGAACTATGGTGGAAGTATGGTGGAACTATGGTGGAACTATGGTGGAACTATGGTGGAACTATGGTGGAACTATGGTGGAACTATGGTGGAACTATGGTGGAACTATGGTGGAACTATGGTGGAATTATAAGTATAGTGGAGCTATGGTGGAATTATAAGTATAGTGGAGCTATGGTGGAATTATAAGTATAGTGGAACTATGGTGAAGATATGCTGCAGATATGGTGGAGATATGGTGGAAATATGATGGAGATGTGGTGGAACTATGGTGGAGATATGATGGAGACATGGTGGAAGTATAAGTATAGTGGAATTATAGTGGAACTATGGTGGATATATGGTGAAGATATAGTGGTACTATGGAGGTACTATGGAGGTACTATGGTGGAGCATGGGTGGAACTATGGTGGAGCTTTGGTGAAACTGTAGTATAATCTTCGCGAATAGTGAAGCTATATGGTGGAATGTGGAACTTTGGCTGATCTACAGAGGAAATTTTGGTGGAAATGTAGTGGAATTATAGTGGAATTCGCGACAAACTCGGTGAAAACTTTTGTGGAATCTATGTAACTACTATCGTGGAACTATAGTGGAACTCTAGTGGAGCTTTGGTGGAACTGTAGTATATTCTTTGCGGATGGTGAATCTATGTAGTGGAATGTGGAACTTTACCGGAGCTATATTGGAACTTTAGCGGGATGAGAGACTTTGTAGAAATATGGTGGAGCTTTGGTGGAACTGTAGTATAATCTCCGTGGATCGTCAACCTATGTTATGGAATGTGGAACTTTGGTGGAGCTAGAGTGGAACTTTTGTTGAAACTACAGCGGAATTTCAGAGAAATTCCATTTGTAACTATTGCTGGTCTATGGTGGAACCATGAGGAACTTTGATGAAACTCCAATTAACTATACTATAACGTTATCGTTAAGTCTAAAGTCGGTGGAATTACAGTGGAATTCTGGTTAACCTAGTGCGAATTCAAGTCGGCACTGAGTAGAACTTCACTGGAACTGGCTGGAACACTTGGCCTAGAAACTGGCAATGTTCCAGTAACACGTTGCGTGGGTGTTGATCGCGACATGGTGATGAAATGGAAAAGTAGCTATTTTTTTCCTCTTTCTAGCTCTAGTGCTTTCACGAGCCAGAAGACATCATTTTTGATGTGTCACTGTAGTATAGAGACGTCGAAAAACACAACTTGGCTCCATTTCAGTGGAAGAGAGTTTCTCAAAGGACCGGAATTTCTCTCTTACACGTTGTATATGAGCGCTCTAAAAGGGCCGTTCATTCCTTTTGGTAAAACTTTGAGCACTTCTTTGCCTTTGTTCCGTTTTAATATGTTTAAAAACTAAGTCGAAAAACATAGCCATTAGTTCAGATTGCTAAACAACACAGCCCATTTTTGATTACTAGATTGACTTTGACTTAATTTACCAGGAGGTTTACCAGCAGTTCAACCAGCTCAATGATTCCAGTCCGGTGCTGATGGGGGGAAGGAGCTGCTGAAACTGCTGCTATTCCCCAACATCCAGCAGGCAGCAGACGGTTAGCAGTAGGTCGTTCAGCAGGTCCTCGACCTGCTGGTTTTATAATGGGAACGATCATATCTTCCAGGAAGATAGCCATTCGTACTAATACTAACTCATATTCCATATCCAGATAAGTTAATGTCAATTAGTAATCTTTTACAGTCTCTTGAGTGTATTATGCAGAGTATCGTGACATACTATACGTGTGTTAAGTAGGCGCCCGCGTAAGGCATCGCCCAGTGCATATCATGTTTTGACACAGTATTTACGTAATTGAATAACCAATGAGTGCGGTATGTAACCGGAGCGTAATCTACTTATGCATTAACGGGTATATTGCTATATGCAGACGATCACATACTATTGGTTGATTGGATCTATAACCGCTAATTTCATTGGACATAGTTTATTCAGCATCCGACGGTACAAGTTCTGGGTAATTTCATCACAATCAGTTTCCATATTGCATAAGTGGATTAGCTCTTTATTCATTTAACTTTAGTTTAATTAAATTTTCCTGGAACGTTCAATACAGCTTTTAAGAAGTTAAAACTACTAATCAGTTTTCCTTGTTACGAGTGCAAATGTTATCATAAATTTCAAAACACGCGAGCTTGGCCAACTGTAAGATGAACAGGAAAAAATCGAGTAAGTAGATCAAGGTCTTGTACTCTCGAGTCTAGATTTCCTTTAACTTTTCCACTACACCATTAAACTTTATCGTATATTAAACTAAATTCAATTACATGTATGTAGTATCTTTACTATTGTTGCAGTTGTGATAAAAACACAAGAATTTAAACGCCTTCAAATTATGTATACCTATACAAATGTATGTGCATACAGTAGACTAAATGTTGTTGATACTAACAGCGACTGCAGTATGTAAATTGCGCAAATACTGAACTCTCCTGTTCGTGGAACTAAACGAGGCCAAGAGCAAGAGCTGGAGCCGGTCTCGGCGAGATGTGTTTCTCGTCACACGTGACGTTTTCTTGTAAACAGTGTACACCAACAACTAATAAACAATGTAAAAGATAAACAAAAATGGCGTCCCCGCCAGTTGCAGCTTCCAGTTGTACACAGGCAGCAAGCAGCATACACGCACAACGGCGTCGCACACACTGTTAGCAACAACTAGAAAACTAGCCAGTAGCCACATCATGCTTAGCTACTTGGTCCTGCTACTGCTAATCCAGAAGCAAACCGTGCGAGCTGCTAGCATTGCTAGAAATGCATGGAACATTACAGGTTCGTTCATTTACTTCCTATGTTAAAGGAGTTGAATAACTTTAATGTAACTATTTAGATATCGACACTTTCCTTCAGTCTGAAAACGGTACATCAGTCAGCGAGGACTACCCAATCGACTATGGCGAATACGGAAAGGTAGCTCTGGATTGGCTCGTCAAAAACGTCGAAAATCTGACGGAAACCAATGAAATCCCTTCCGGTGAAACTTCAAATTCCAAGGTGGTTACGGCCGTTTTTCACCACAACATGACCCGCGATGAAGTAAGGTCACTTCAAGGTCAGATCATGTCCGGTTACATGAACCTATCGGCCGATCCATGCAGCGATTTTTACGATTACGTCTGCGGTAATTGGGCGCCGATGAATCCCATTCCCGATGACTCCACCGGGTTTGACACGTTCGAGAAGCTGCGACAAGAACTCCTGCTGGTGCTTAAGGGTCTACTAGAGGCCGAGGTCGATTCCCAAGAAGGAGAGGCGATTGCTAAAGTGAAGAAACTTTATGCTTCCTGCATGGATGAAGGTAAACGTTTTCCACATCATCTATTGGTTGTACAGTCTAGAGCAAAAAAGGGGTCCTCAATGACGAAAAATTATTGTAAGTTCTAACATTTAGGATTTTATTTTGGCCAAACGAACAAGCCGATTTTAACGAAACTTTAAGACCACATTACGTGCTACTAGGTCTACACCCAGTATATTTTTGGTGATTATATCTTTGGAACTGTGGGACTTATAAGCAAATGACTTTTCCCCTTTCTCTCTGCTCAGGAAGTATAGAGCACTGCCTACAGAACTGAGTTTTACGACCTGGTTAAATTCATCAACACCATAACAAGTTATTCATTATCTTGGCTGCAGTCAAAGTTGATTCAAATTACTTTAATTACTTGAACTATAGAAGGCTCTTTGCTATACAAACCCTGTAAAAATGAGCTCCAAAGAACTACTGAATGAATCAATATTGTCTACATAAGAATTTAGACACGCTCAATTCCAATTCCCACTTTTAATGTTATAAGTATTACAATTGACGTGTACGAATCATCTGATGCTTGATTATGTTTGTATTTGGCTATGCGTATCAGACATATCGATATGCTTAAACTACTTTCAGACTTGAACTGAATGGTTACTGAATCATATTAAACACTACTCAGTAGGCGGCACATTAAGGTATGCATACATTGCTACACGCAATATGCTGACATAGAGGTTATGTAATAACTACATACTTGATGAATCTAAACCCTTACGTCATATTCCGTTCTGGTAAATCAATACTGTCCTATTTACGACCATGTATGACATAATATCCTATTCCTTCAGGCTGAGTTTTGGTACCGAGGTTATACTCTTGCTTAATGGGATGGTTCCCCCGTTTTACTACCAGTTTCCAAATGATCTTCTGAGGAAACGACGTATCGATTTGCTCCCGTTTTAAGATCTTACTAAAAACCTCCAATCCGTCTGTTTAATGGTCTTCAATTCTACTTAGAGACCATCTTTTTAACGACATCCAGGTCTGCTTGTCTAAAAGCAGTCCCTGATAAAATTGCAAACAATGGGTTAAAGAGCAAGTTGCCATTAAAAGATAGTGTGCATGTCGCCAAAAAAGGAAATTGGCGTCGCAATGCGAAGGGACTTGTTTGTCTAGAAGATTCGCTCATGCGGAAGTTAGTAATTACACTG
The DNA here is from genome assembly GCA_022114935.1 of Leptestheria dahalacensis. Taxonomy (NCBI): domain Eukaryota; kingdom Metazoa; phylum Arthropoda; class Branchiopoda; order Diplostraca; family Leptestheriidae; genus Leptestheria; species Leptestheria dahalacensis. Next base: position 4,310 of record JAIQCU010001298.1, on the reverse strand, counting down.
CTGACTCGAGCATTGCTCATGCAACAGAATGAATTCGCGTGACGGAATGAAATATAGCAACGACATCGCCGCTGCTGGTTAGTAAAAATCAGTGGCCCGGATACGACACTGCCTACTGGATATCGTTCATTTGAATACATAAGACACTGCGTGGCGCCAGACTTGAACTGATGAAATTGTAAATCATCGTTACTGGTATTAACCATGTGTTGACTGAAACAGTATAACAACTTACTGATGTTTGGATAACACTGGAATCGTTCAATTTGTTATACAGCTACACTGGAATCACGGAAAGAGAAACCTCTACTGGCGCTTCTGGAACAGTTGGGTGGCTGGCCGATGATTTCCAGCGACTGGAACAGCTCCTCGTTCCATTGGGTCGACCTCATGGCGAGACTGCGGCAGTACAACAACGATATTTTCGTTTCCATGTGGATCGGCCCCGATGGTAAAAACTCAGAAAACCATATCGTCCAGCTCGACCAAGGCGATCTGGGTCTACCCAGCCGTGAGTATTACGTGCTCCCGGGCAACGGGATTGTTCTAACTGCTTATGCTGATTTGATACGCGGCGCTGCCTTCGCCCTTGGCGGAAAACATCAAGTCGTCGACCAGGATGTCCGCGATCTTATCGATTTTGAAACGGAACTTGCTAAAGTAATTCATACTCTTAACTTTTATGAAACCGTATCTACAATTCTATTAGCAACTGGACCCTCGGAATACTTCATACTCTTAGAAGAAAGCTAGGTTAAGTTTAATGCTGAGGATTAAACTCAACCTTAGGTTAGGCTAGGATGTAATAGGTAACGTGCCGACCTGAGGTTACTATAGTTAGTTTAGGCTATACGTAACTGAAATCAAGTCAAGTGTGTGCGTATTAGGTTATGATAACTAACTGCCGATCTGAACATACTACAGCTAAGGTAGACTGATTAGGAAATGTTAGCCAAGTTAGGTTAGTATAGATTAGGTTAGCTTCGAGTTATACTAATAGGTTAGGTCAAAATAGATCGATCTTTGGGTACAGCTATAGAGTAAAGCTAATACAGATTTAAAAGTTACCATAATGTAATGACGGAAATATCGCAGTAATAGATCTTTCTATCTGTCTATCTACCTATTTATCTATTATCTTCTATCTGTCTGTCTATCTATCTATCTATCTGTCTATCGATCTATCTGTCTATCTATCTATTTGTCTATCTATCTATCTATCTATCTATCTATCTATCTATCTATCTATCTATCTATCTATCTATCTATCTATCTATCTGTCTGTCTATCTATCTATCTATCTATCTATCTATCTATCTATCTATCTATCTATCTATCTATCTATCTATCCATCTATCTATCTATCTGTCTATCTATCTATCAAGATAATTGAGGTACTATTACAGCCTATTGTTTCCCCATTATTGTGATATCTTTTATTGCGTGGGTATAGGTAGGTATGGGCTTCGTCACTGTATCCTTACAGCTTGATACTATTGCTAATGTAAATTTTCAATGCAATTATTGTTATGCGTTACGGCTATAGATCATAATCCCCAATGAAGAAAGGAGAAACATCACAGCCCTATACAAGAAGGTGACCATAGCCGAGCTGGACAAGACTACACCAACGATACAGTGGTCAAGGTATATGTCCATTGTGCTCGACACCGAGGCCAAGATGAATGAAACCGTGGTACTCTACGCTGGAGATTACCTCTATCTGCTTGCCGAACTTATACAGAGTACAAAGCCACGGTAATAAAATTCCAGAAAAACTTTCTTAAATAAGTATGTACTGATATCACTGAAATACCATCTTATAAGCCTTAGAATGACTTAGTATGGCTACTTTTACCTGTTAAAAGCCAGTTTGTTGACCAGTGAGTTGAATTTCCAAGTTGTAAAAAGAAGTTAGGGTAATAAGAATCAGTAGATAGATCTACTTGTTTACCGTATACTTGTTAGTAACGTTAATAAGTAAATAGTTATGAAAGTAATTACATTTAACATGCTAAACTGATAATTCAATACATTAAACCATAAAAAGCAGATCTGAAAAATAAACTTGGGGAAAAGAAACTAGCATAGAATGTTTTATCTTTATAGGATAGTAGCGAATTACTTGTTATGGCGTTTCATCCGCCATCGCATGAACAACTTGGACCAGCGATTCCAGAACATGAAGCAGGATCTTTACGCGGTGCTTTACGGTCGCAAACAACAGCCGGATCGCTGGAAAAACTGCGCTACCTACGTCAACGGAAATATGGGAATGGCCGTCGGCTCACTCTTCGTCCGTCGCTTTTTCAGCGAGGCCAGCAAGAACGACGTATGAATCATATGGCTGCCCCTTCTCTTTTTTCCACCAAGTCCGTAATCGTAAACATAGAGAGCCGATAAAACAGCTACTGTATGCTCGATAGTAGTCGAGAGTAAAAGAGAAGACTTTAGTTTCTCCACGCTACAATAGATGGCGTTGCGGACAAAATCGCCACTTTGCCGGGACGCTTAACAATCTATAACCCGGCAGACTGAAGTTTGTCCGGCAAATCTGAACCGCAACATCAGAAACTATTCGGCAGACTATGATAATGTAAACCATTAGCTTAAAACATTGTCATCTCTTTTCCATCCTTGGCTTTGCACGACGTCGTCTGCTTCAACCTGCCGTAAGCCAACATGGGAACGAACGGTGGGGAGCTCCCTACCAGTTCTTGTCTCTTAACATTGTAGCAGACGAACTGAGACGAACTCGTGTAAGCCAACGATTGGCCGTAGATTGAGACCTTCTATATTCAAGTCGTCGCTTGAAGATACTTCCAAACTTATCAGTTGACGAATATTGCTTGCTGTCTATTAAGTACTTCATTAGTAGCTTTAAAGTAGGAATTCCCACCATATGTTAGCTAGTTGAACAACGAAACCGTTCATATAAAGGTCAATATAGATTTCGTCTGCTACTGGGTTGTTAAGTTCTATTAGCGCCATCTAGTGGTAGCCGCTCCAAGGTTTAACTTAACTTTCTGTTGGATCTAATGTTTTCTCATGGGTTATGTCACTTCTTGTCCATGACGAATCAATCAAACATGAACTGGTGTTTAAAAGACCGATCTTTTTTGTGTGCATAGACCGTTCAGCTGACAGCGGAAATACAGCAGGTCTTCCAGGAAATACTCGAAGAAGTCGATTGGTTGGACGCAGACACGAAATTGCTGGCCCTGAAGAAGTTGACTAGCGTCAGTCACAAGATTGGTTACCCGGATTATATTGTCGAGCCGGAGTTACTCGATGAGGAATTTGAAAGGGTATGCTAATATCTTTAATGATAATTTGATTAATATTAAAACTATAGAGTCGTATAAACACTGTTAAACTTGTACATACGAACAAAAGTAGATTACCTATTGACGTGTTTGAAATTACAGCTTACGGTAAAGGAAGGAGAGTTTTTCGAGAACGTTTTGCGAATGCTGAGATTCACTACCTACGAAGAGTTGCAGAAACTCCGCGAACCGGTTGACAGAAACCAGTGGACTACTTCACCAGCCGTGGTTAACGCCTACTACAGCAGGACCAAAAATCAAATCAGTATTTTACAAATGAATCTTTAACTTTGTTATCAGTCAACTGAGTATATCCCACCCATGTCACCCAGCCATCTGTCTATTCATTGAACTAACCATCTAACTATCTATCTACCTAACTAACCTATTTATCTATCTATCTAACCTACCTGTCTATCTACCTCTCTATACCTATACGATCAGTTTATCACTTAATCTGTCTGTCTGCTTATCTATCTATCTAATCTATCTATCTATCTATCTATATATTAATCTATCTATCTATCAATCTGTCTATCTATCTTTCTATTCTATCTCTCTATCTATTAATCTCTCTATCTCTCTATCTCTCTATCTCTCTATCTCTCTATCTATCTATCGCTCTATCTGTCTATTTATCTATCTATTTTAACTATCTGTCTATTTGTCTATCTGTCTATCTGTCTATCTGTCTATCTGTCTATCTATCTATCTACCTATCTATCTATCTACCTATCTATCTATCAGTTGCTTACCTATCTATCATTTTCTCACAACACAGTGGTACCCGCCGGAATACTTCAGCCACCGTTCTACCACGCCCATTTCCCTAAAGCCTTAAACTACGGAGGAATCGGAGTGGTCATCGGGCACGAAATCACCCACGGTTTCGACGACCAGGGCCGGCAGTTCGATATCCGCGGAAACCTGGAACCCTGGTGGCCAGAAGAAGCCATAGCCAACTTCCAGAACAAGACTAGATGC
>JAIQCU010001297.1:0-22807 GCA_022114935.1 Leptestheria dahalacensis | reverse complement strand
TTTCAATTAACATCTTCTTTTCCACTGCGTTATAAAATTAAAAAGAAACAAATTACTTATCAGATTCAGTATTTGTTAAACTCGCAACTTTAAACTCGGCTAACCAGAAGTGAAAGTAACGAGACAAGGTCATGTCAACGCGATGCGCCTGGTGAGAAGAGGCTTGGACCGTGCCCTTTCGCAGAGCCCGTAGTCAGTTTTGGCAGCGCTGACAGAACTTCCTCTACAAAGGTGGGCCCTTGGCAAGTCCTGAGGAATTTCTCACCAGAATTCTGTAATTTCTCAAGGCTAGACGAGTACAATAGTGATAATACAACTGCTTAGACAAAATACTGGTTGAAATGTCTGCCGAGCGAGAAATCCCTGCCGAAGATAGCATCAAAGTAGTCTGTCGTTTTCGGCCCCTCAATGACTCAGAAGAACGGGCTGGATCGAAATTTGTTGCCAAGTTCCCACCCGGCAATGACGATCAGTGCATTAATTTAGGCGTAAGTATTATATCACCTCATTTACTGCCTTATACGAAAGTTATCTCTTGGGATGGTGTGTTGAACCGTCCGCTTACCCGAGCTTATCGGGCGGGGAACTGCTTTTGTTTGTTTCTTTTCTTCTCGGTCTCCTTGCTCAACTCATGCCTTTGTGAAATACTTGACAACTGTGTGCGTTTATTTATAGCAGTCACATGCACAGCGTTGAATAATAACTTGTGGTTTCTTCTCCCAGGGTAAATTGTACATTTTTGACAAAATCTTCAAACCCAACGCCACACAAGAGAAGGTCTACAATGATGCTGCCAAGAGTATCGTTAAAGGTATAATCCCGAGATGATTTAAAAGTAAATAGCAGGAATTAAGTTTTGCTCTCTTGCAGACGTCCTCATGGGCTACAACGGGACAATCTTTGCCTACGGACAGACTTCCTCGGGAAAGACTCACACCATGGAGGGAGTCATCGGCGACCCGCAACTTCAGGGAATCATTCCCCGCATAGTCAATGACATTTTCAATCACATTTACGCCATGGAGGAGAATATCGAGTTCCACATTAAAGTTTCCTACTTTGAAATCTACATGGACAAGATTAGAGATCTGCTGGACGGTAAATTTTCAGGACCCCGACATATCCTCTGATAACATTCTGTACTGACGACATCTCTTTTCCAGTTTCCAAGGTAAATCTTAGTGTCCACGAAGACAAAAACAGGATCCCTTATGTCAAGGGAGCCACGGAGAGGTTTGTGTCCAGTCCCGAGGAAGTGTTTGAAGTCATCGAGGAAGGCAAAGCAAACAGGCACATCGCAGTTACTAGTAATGCTTTTATCTTTTTATATATACATATATATCTTTTACTGACAGAGTGTTAATGGCACTGTGTTTGTAGACATGAACGAGCACTCTTCCCGCAGTCACTCCGTTTTCCTTATCAACGTCAAGCAAGAAAACCTGGAAAATCAAAAGAAGCTGTCTGGTAAACTTTATCTGGTCGACTTGGCTGGTAGTGAAAAGGTAGTTTTTTCAACACAGGTTCTATTAAACAAGGACGGAAAATTAACTTGTTTATCCTAGGTTAGCAAAACGGGAGCGGAAGGAACTGTGTTGGATGAGGCCAAGAACATCAACAAATCGCTGTCCGCCTTGGGTAATGTCATTTCCGCCCTGGCCGATGGCAACAAGACGCATATTCCCTACCGAGACTCCAAACTGACGAGAATTCTCCAAGAATCCCTGGGTGGTAATGCGAGGACCACTATCGTCATCTGCTGCTCCCCGGCTTCCTTTAACGAGTCTGAAACCAAATCTACTTTGGATTTTGGCCGAAGGTAGAAATTAGAATTTGATTTGGTGATAGATTAGTTTCCTGTAGTTAAACCTTGAAAAGAAGTTTGGTGTTTTTTTTTCTCCATTTTGAGCTGATGTTTAATAGAGAAATTTGTTGAAACAGAGCAAAGACCATCAAGAACGCCGTCACTGTCAACGAGGAGCTGACGGCCGAGGAATGGAAGCGTCGTTACGAGAAGGAGCGCGAGAAGGCCGCCAAATACAAGACCAAGCTGGAGAAGGCAGAACTGGAGCTGCAACGCTGGAGAGCCGGCGAAACGGTCAAAGAGGATGAACAGGTAATTAATTATTTTATTTATTATCATTATGAAAGTTAATAAACTCAAACAATACAGCATTTAGTGGTTATTATGAATTATAATACTATTATTGTAGTTGATACTATATGAACTGAGTGATATGTGATTTTGAACTGTTTGTGCAGTGTACCTTGCGTGACGCCATGGAAGTCTCGACGCTGAGCATCGACTCGGGAGTGGCGGTACCTGCTGTAGCGCCGGCACCGGTGGTGGCACCGCGGGTCTCTGACGACCGCACCGGTTGGGAAGCGGAACGCGAGCGTCTCTACCAGCAACTCGACGACAAGGACGAGGAGATCAACCAGCAGAGTCAGCTGGTGGAGAAACTCAAGGAACAGATGCTGGAACAGGAAGAGCTCATTGGGTCCACACGCAAGGATTACGAATCCCTGCAGCAGGAGATGAACCGAATTCAAGCTGAGAACGAGTCGGCTAAGGAAGAAGTCAAGGAAGTCCTGCAGGTGATGATTACGTTGCAAATTTCTTGTGAGCGTTTGTCTAATTGTCGTGATGCTTTCGTTTAGGCCCTTGAAGAGTTGGCTGTTAACTACGACCAGAAGTCGCAGGAAGTTGAATCCAAAACGCGCGATTACGAGAGCATCAGCGAAGAGCTACAGCAGAAGCAGAGCCTCCTCAACAGCACCACCACCGAACTAGCCCAAGTATGTTTAATAATCTTAATTAACTTAATCATGTTTAATTCTATTATGATTTGAAGGTGCTAATCACACGTTGTTTTTGATTTGCAGATTAAAGACAGCATCAGCCATCAGCGTCGCAAACTGAACGAGCTGCTCAACTCGCTCTTCAAGGACCTCAACGAAGTGGGGCTGTCCTTTGGTCTCGATATTAAGCCTCTGCTGCAGCCCATTGACATCAACAGCAGCAAGTCTGAGGAGGAATTCACTCTGGCCCGCATCTACGTGTCTAAGATGAAGTCTGAAGTCAAGAATCTGGTGCAGCGCTGCCAGACTCTGGAGACTTCGCAAGGAGAGTGCGTCAAGAAGATGGAGGAATCTGAGCGCGAGTTGGCCGATTTGCGACTCTTGATTTCCCAGCACGAAGCCAAGATGAAGGCCCTGCAGGAGAACATGAAGGAGATCGAAAACAAGAAACGACACCTCGAAGAGGCTGTCGACTCCCTCAACGAGGAGTGCGCCAAGCTGAAAGCTGCCGAACAGATGCAAGTCGTATCGTCCAGGGATAAGGCTGTTGAGCAGGAGCAAGCCGGAAGGATCAAAGAGGCGCTGGAACAGCAGCTCGATCAGCAGCGCGAGGCTCATCAGAAACAGGTCGGTTTCAAGCGGCTATTCTCTTCTGCTTGACCTTTAATCTCGATAAAAATACTGTTCGAAATAGAAGCAGCTTTCGTATCCCATATCCTTATACACAAGGGAAATTGACTTTCAATTTGATTAGGTGGCTGCCCTGCGTGACGAGATAACGGAGAAGCAGTCGCTGATTGAGGAATTGCGTGATTCGAAGCGTGAACTAACACTGGCCCAGGAGCAGTTGGTCAAGGACTTCGACCGTCTTAAACAAGAGGAGGCTGACAAGACTCACAAGCTTCAGGAGCTGGTCGTGGCTAATGAGCGTCGCGAACAGGCTCGTCAGGACCTCAAGGTACCATTCATTTGATGAAGGATAGAAACATGAGCGTTCTTTGTTTGTTTCATGAATATAAACCTTTAGCATTTTTTCTACCCAATTGCAATCTAACGAACGGTTATTGTAATCTCTAGGGTTTGGAAGAGACGGTGGCAAAGGAGCTGCAGACGCTGCACAACCTGCGCAAGCTCTTCGTCCAGGATCTCCAGTCACGCGTCAAGAAATCACTCAGCGGCGAGGAACCCGAAGATGGTGGCGGTTCTTTGGCTCAGAAGCAGAAGATCAGCTTCCTGGAGAACAACCTGGACCAACTGACTAAAGTCCATAAGCAACTGGTAAATGATTCTTAATCCGCTGCTGGAGATTCTGATGAATGACTAACTTTATTGGGTACCTTAGGTTCGCGATAACGCAGACCTTCGCTGCGAGTTGCCCAAACTGGAGAAGCGGCTGCGCGCCACCATGGAGAGGGTCAAAGCCCTGGAGACTGCCTTGAAGGAGGCCAAGGAAGGAGCCATGCGCGACCGCAAGCGTTACCAGTACGAAGTGGACCGCATTAAGGAAGCTGTACGCCAGAAGAACCTGGCTCGTCGCGGTCACGCCGCCCAGATCGCCAAGCCCATCCGCGCTGGTCAGCATCCGCACCCGCAGTCGGCCGTCACGGCAGCGGCGGCGGCAGCGGCAGCCGCAGCAGCTGGAATCGCCGGACCCAAGAAGATTCTCACCGGTGGAGCCCAGAACCGCATGGACAGCTAAAAAGTCATTGACTCCCATCAAAGTCTCTCTCCCTTTTCCTCCTATCTTTCTTGCGTTGGTTCTGGAAGATACTTTTAACAGGTGGCGCATCCGGTATGACGGCGAAAAAACCACTACTTTTCCTCTGAAAAAGAAAAGTCGTCCCATTTCTGAATATATTAATTTATTTAATAGCACTGCCCGTTGCGCACCCTTAATTGACAAAAAAAAATAATTTGCATGTTCTAGGGCGATTTTGTTTTTCCAATAATGCGCTTTGCACGGACACCAAAGACCTTATAATCCCCCGCCCCCGCCCTATTGACCGATAACTATTTTATTGGGTTTATTTTCTTTAGTATGATGCAAGAGCATTGGTCGCTATTGAAAAAGTGCTGAAAAAATTAATCGAATTAAGTTAGCACCCGTCGTTCCTCGCAGCAGCTTTTGTCTCGGGATAACCCGTGTACACGATTCAAATCTTATTTTGGCCTTGTGTAGTCCCACGTGTCCCGAATCCATGACTGGGGGAAATTGCAGCATCTCGTGTTTCAACAATGGCTGAAGGAAATGGGAGCTGTGGCAATTGGATTTCTTCTACCATGGGTTCGGGTAGCTGAAGTGAAGAGTCTTGTTCCTTTTGATTTCTCTTTGATTATCAAACTTCTGATTTCTCTTCCAGAATGATTTTCTAGTACGTTTAAGCCTTGGGTGTAAATACAAGATTTCGCTTTAAAAAAGAAAGAAAAAACGCTATCTTGCCCAGTCTTATTGTGTATTGGAAAAAATTAAAAAGACGACAAAAGCCCCAGCTGGAAAAAAGAGCGATAAATGCACTTGTGAGCGGACAATTTAGCAAACTGATAACAAATATGAAACAAGTAAATTGAATTTGATTATAGATTGGTAGTGGTTTTCAGGGTCCTAGTATGGTCTCGCTGTAATATGTTTGGCTGTGCCGGTTGAAGATTGTCCCAGCCCCGGGCGAACTCAGCACACGTTGAAATGGATATAAAGGTTCGCCTGGGTTCTCTTGTTGTACATGACGAGGTGTGCAAATGTCTTACTGTTCTGTTTTGGCACCGGGTTTGGCTCGAAGATTCTGGATGGCGAAACGGGGCAACATGAAGGCGGCCGCGTGCATCTCGGCGCTGTAGTAGCGCAGCTCCAGACGGTCGCAGTCTTGGTCAGAAAACTTGTGAATGGGCTGCCTGAAGTCCGTATCCTGCCAGCAATTTATGTTCATATATTTTTTTGTTTATTACTGTTATTTTGATATAAATTTATCGACATTTCAAGGGAATTGTGCAAAATCGCTCTACTCTATGCAAGTCTTTATAACATAATTACAAAATATATATCGCGAGTAATGAAGCATGATAAGAAACAATGAAGGTACTACCGGACTAAGACTGCACAGAATAAAGCCGATCTGTCCACCCGGGTACGTGGGAATGCAAGTGTAGCCATATTCGACTACAGGGTAGATATCGGCGCAGCTTCGCAGCAAAGGGCTGATGATTTCGCTATGGAACCACATGTTCTCTCCCTGCGAGCAAACAATACCACCCGGCTTCAAACACTTCTGCAGCAGCTGGAAGTAGCTCTCTTGGAACAGAGATGCAGCGGGGCCTGTATAACAGCACAAACAACTTTTTTTTATAGATGTGTCAAATTCACTTCAGTTATCCAACTTGGTTACCAATGGGATCAGAAGAATCTGTGATGATGACATCAAATTCTCCAGGGTGCGACTTGATGAACTCAAAGCCATCGCCAATGTGCAGCGTGAGCTTCGGATCGTCGAAACCTTTGGCCATGAACGGGAGGTACTGTTTCGACACTTCAACCACTCGCTCGTCGATCTCGCACTGGACCACTGCTTCCACTGACGGGTGTTTGACCACTTCCCGAGCTACGCCTCCATCTCCACCACCAACGATCAGAACCTGCACAAGGCTTTCATCGTTATTGGTTAATGCAAAAAAAAACATGGTATGTTTACCTTTTTAGGATTAGGGTGGCTATTTAGGGGAAGAAATGCAATCATTTCCTGGTACGAGAACTCGTCCTTCTCCGTACATTGGATGACGCCATCCAGGACGAGTACTCTGCCATACGCTTTCCTACAGACAATGACTTATTCAACAGGTCATTCAGATAGGTAATAAATGTCGAGGGTTACGTCTGGAGGACAGAAATGTCTTGAAACTTGGATTTTTCTTGGTGAAGGACCTGGTCAACCTCCAGTGATAGGCACTGCCCCGACCACATCGGGCTGATTTCGCTGAACCATCCTTCTTTAAGTGCATTCATATTGGCTGGAGCTTTAAAAAGAAGGTCGATCAGTAAAAATCCTGTGTGGGTTTAACTTATGAATTTCATTCCGAATACCTGTAGAGATTGCAGACACGTGCTTGACTACAAGAAGGTAAAAGGCCTGGTACCGGCTATTAATCTAATGTTGTGATTTTCGCCATCTAGCGGAGGTTATTCGGATTACCGGCAAAATTTTGTCGTCTTAATTTACGCCGTATATTCCTGCGTTGAATCAAAATGCAATCAAAGTAATTACTTTATTTCCGTTCGTTTGCAGCATCAGGCTGTCCATTATTATGGTTTTATATCATAACCCATCAACAAAGGCTGCATCATTGCCACTTTTTTCTCTGTGGCGTCAACCGGGCAACCTGTTTTCTCCTGGAGTAATTATTGAGCAGTTTTCTTTTTACACCTTCATCTTGACCCTTGTGCTTTTTTAGCCCGGACCATGAAGGGGGTCAGTGACCGGGAGTTAACAGTCTGCCAGGTTTCTCGAGGCATCTTCAACTCGGTCAAAACAGGAAGACACTGCCCGGGAATCAAACATTACTCTTCTGGCTTCAGCACATGCTAGACATTGCATCATGAGCCACAACAAATTACGTTTAGTTCTTCTTGCAACATTTCTGATACTTAACGGCATACGGGCTGATGAAGGTAAGTTCCGTGTACTTTGTATCGTTAATCCAATGAAAAGGTCATCTTTCCCTGTTTAATTATCTTCTATCCTAAGTTGTCTAGTATGGTGGAAAATTTCTCTTACACTACCTTCGCTATTTCAGCCAAATACGTTTATCCTTTCAGTTAATTACGAACCTTCTTTTCTAATTATTCTTTAAAAAAACTCAATTTCAACAACTGCCCTCAACTGTTGTAGTCACAGATGCTTTGGAAGTGCAAGACACGTCGCAAGAGATTGAGCTTCAGTTGGACGACGAAGAAACTTTCGACATTGCTCCACCCGAGATCGTGTCGGGTATAGACGATGAAGTCATTACGGTCCAAGACATCGAACTCTTCTCGGTAGATGTACCTGATCAGTCGTTAGACGCACCTGCCACGGACGAAGAAGGAGTTGACGATTTCGAGGACGGAACCAACACCAGAATTGAACGCAAAATGAACGATCCAAATGGTTTGTAATCAGTATAATTAGCCACACTTAACCCGTTGCCATAGTTGTTTCTTAGCGGTTGCAATTGTTGTGTTGAAAACAAAGCAGTTGCGTGTACAACCTCATAAAAGTTAAGCCGAGGGCATGTTGAAACTTGTTTTCACACAACATATTTTTAATTTTTCTGCAAGTAACTGTCTGCTAAAATTATAGCCAAAAGGGGAAAGGTAAACAAACTGCGTCCGGCCGCAAAGAAAGGAGAGGCAAAACAACGGATTTCCCCGACGATTGCTTCAGAGGGAACGAATCAGGTCGTTGACACCTTCATCGAGCAACTGAACGAGATGCATCGCAAAAACGCTCCTCGCCACCTAGTGGCCGTTGCGTAAGCTATTCTCTACTGACATACCCATTTTTGTGTAATTCGATCAAGTTCTCAAACGCAGAAATCTTCAAGTACCTAGCCTGAACAGGAAGAACCAGAAGAATCAGCCAAATCAGCTCAAAAGGGACCGTATATTTCTGAACGCAGCTCTCCGCACTGATTTGAATAACAGTTACGTTAAGTACTCGATCGGCGAGGCTCCCAGCGATTACCAGATCGAGCGGAAACTGAGCGTTAACAGCTCCTCGGTAGACTTTGACACCTTAGAGCGTCAACAGCTGGGCGATCGAAAGAATAAAAATCGCTTTAATGCTGTCGTCAGCGGACTGGACCGGATGAAGCGCAACGGAGACATTACCGTCATTAACAGGCAGAACGTCCAGGTACTTCGGGTGCCCGTGCTGCTCGGTCCCGTAGAAATGGAGTTCAGGCCGTCGGTTAATTACGTCTTGCGAGAATCGAGCATTTCGTCAAGAGAGTTACCGGCAACATTGATTCTGAAGGTTTGTTGTTAGATTTCTTCAAAGTGCCTACACATCTTTTAGTTTCAAATCACTAAAACGGATAAACTTATATTCGTGAACCAGGAAAAAGGAGCCAGATTCACTGCGGTTCGTTTGGTGAAACAGCCTGTGCGTGATAGAGTGGCACAACAAATTCTGATCCGCAACAATCTGAACAGTCAACAAAAGGAGCAACGTCTGATCTCTCACCTTAGCTTGGAAATGCAGCGTCTCTGGAGCAGCGGAATACTAATCAGTCGGACAAATAAGCAGATTAGGCAGTATTTTGCGGGTCTCAAGGCTAGCGGAGATGCAAAGAAAAACTGAACGGACGAGGAATTCATTTCGAATAGCCAGAGGCTTTGTTAGGGTTATTGCAGGTTACATATAGCTGCCGCTGCTTCAATCAATTGTAATACACGTTTCGCTTGCTAGAAATTTAAACATCCTCTGAAGGAAAAGTGTAGAGTGCGAAATACCTAGTTTGCTTTACCAAACATTCACCGGCAGCAGTGTTGGACTGGCTCAAAGGAGAAGGCGTTGTAACTAGGCCAATAATTAGTCCACCTTTTCAACCCTAACTGTTACCGGTAGTTAAGACTAATGGTCTAAGGTATAGTTCACACCACAGGAGGTGTAAACACTGGGAATAGTTCGAGTAGTCTTGCGATAGCAAATGTGCATTAATTCTCTATATCTATCATGATACGGTATAGAAGTGATTAGACTCTGGTAAATATATCAGCGCAGTATCATTTTGCGCAAATAATTTCTTACTCTTTTTTTTGGCTCGAGCAAAGTTCACCTTCAGTCTTCTGGCATATCATTATTCAAGTACTTCCCTGTAACCAGACTCCTTTTGTATCTGAATTCTACGACGCTTCGTAGCTGTCGATGAACAGATAGAAGTCAAACCTCTTCTCCACTGGGCAGACTATTTATCATAACGGCACGGATTTAGGACCTTGGTGTATTTTGTCGTTCGTGCAACAGAGCTTAGACAAAAGCAATCCTTGTCAAGTTCATCAGCCCACAGTGAAAACGGTTATTAGATGCTATTCTTTACCAGTATTAAAGACTCTACGCTACGGCTTGAAGAGAAGTGTCACTACCTAGTTCGAAACCTTGCAAATTCTTATTTAGAGCGCTTCTTCACGTTGACTTCCACGAGAAACGCCAGTGATGCCGCAACTGTTCCCAAACAATAGACGATGAAAATACTTCCCAGCTGCTTCAAAGGAATGGCTTTGACTCCGGATGATGCCTTTTGCGTTTGCGAGCTGCATGGCGACTGCATTTTGACGTGCGTCTCGAAGTAATCAATAAAACCATGTTCATGCATCAGTAGAATCCTACGTTAGTACAGTTATTAGTGCGTAGTGTAAATTCTAATCATACGTAAATGGATATCGTAACTGGTAATTGATAGGGTTTGCCAGTGGGCTTTTCTTCTGCAGCAGGAAACCAAAAGTGATGGTGTCGAATCCCTTTTTAGCTTTGGTCAATCGACAGTATCCGTGTTCTTTGTAATCGTCATAAATGAGGGAATCCAGATAGCGGCCGGCCTAAGACGTTTAGTAGAATTCAATCGCAAAAAAAATCTCTTAGTACATCTTACAAGAACGTAAGCCATTTGACCCTTGGCTACGGGTTCTTTGCCATCGGAAATTTTATCCAAAACTACGTAAGGATGCTTCCGCATTCGGTTGCCAATCATTTTGAACAGTCCATCATTAGCGTTCTGTAGGTTATCAAAACAAGAGTTCTTCCAAGTAGAATCATATAAGAAGGAATATTGGAGTAGGATACCATGAAAAGTATTTCGTAAATGGTGCCTTTAGCGGTGGCCGGCAAGATGGTACTGGTGACCAAATCTTCGACCGAGTTTATCACCGGCGTGTAACGCGGGATTGTCAGGATCGAGAAGAGGATCGTCGTGTAGGAATTAATCAAGATCACTGCCGCTAAACATCCTCCAGTAAGTACCAACCGCACAGGAGTATTACGGGCGTAGCTGACGTAACAGAAGCCTGTCAATTTGTGATACGAACGAAAGATACGACATTCTGGACAGTAACGTTCAAAGTTAACTTCAATAAGGATTAGTTATACTTTGTCCGGTGAAAAGACTAAGTGTGGACATGGCCGTGTCGCCAAGTCTGGTCTTTGAGGCCGAACCCATGGAGAACTTAGCACAGAGAGTGATAGCTGCTAGAGAAGCCACCAATGCAAGCCAGACCTAAGGTAAGAACCCGGTATTTAACCACAGGACTCGAGGAGAACTGAGGCCAAACAACTCTTAAGGCAGTAAAACCAAGTAGCATGTTTGACAACTCATTGATCCAATTTACTGAAGGATTAGTAACAGGTAGTCAGATGTTGGCAAGATGTATCGGTGCTTCTAGTAGCGTTTGTCGGTCAAAAGAAGAAATTTAGCTTTTACGTATCAAGTGATTTAGTGAGAAGCTTACCTGCAAGGAAAAAGGCTGAAGTGGGGCCAAAAGACCGCCATCCTCTTGCGGTACCGGTATCATGATCTTGCCCGTATCAAAGAGTATCGGGTAGGTTCCTTCAGCTGCCTGGTAGCGCACATAGTTGACATTGATGGTCTGAACGCCCATATCCACTTCCTAGAAATTAGCACAGGTTCACACCAAATGGCCAAAAACATGCAAGTCCTTGGCAATATGCGTCTTCCTGACGCTAAAACTCACGTATTGCGGCAGTATTGTGACAAATACTTGGCTGATGAACAAAACGTAAGCAAGTATTCGCTATTCTTAACTATTCAATAGTTCTACGTTCTGGTGCATATCAGTCAGCTACTGTGCAAATCTTGTCTTTCGAGCAATCTTACCTTGCGGTAAACTTGACCCATAATTCCGGTCCAGCTGCCGTTTACCAGAGTACCGTAGAGGAGATCACTTGGAGGTTTCAGCGTGTACCTAAATGTTGCCACACGAATACATAACAAGGTAGTCTATCACATAACAAGAGCACAAACCGTTTATGATAACGTGAAATGTGCATATTCTTCGATAAAATTGCTCAGAAAAACGGTTCTTTTGCACAAATGCATTAGGGAATTACGTGAAATTCAGACGCCCGGAAAGAAGTTTGAGGACCTCGTAGGAAATGTAACTGTTGTAGAAGGGCTTGATGCTGGTTCCTTCGAGTATGGGCGGCTTCCAGAAATTCAGCAAATTAAATTTATACGATAGAGAATTAACTATGTAGACTAACCTCATTAGCTGAAAGGGTTAAACGTCGTGGGAAGTCTGTTCCCGGCCTCAGCATTTCAGTTTCAGTGCAACCAATGGTAACCAAAAGAAATACGTTTAGGAGCGCTTGCTGTAACTTCATCTTTTAAGGCGAGCACCTCTTGTGTCCGTAAGTCACGCTCCAGTCATATATATACGCTGCTTTCCCTACTGCCATTTTGAATTCCTCATGTACCAATTCAATCTATTTCAAATCAGCTAATCTAGAAGAATGTTTTATTCCTATAGCCAATAAAACAAGCTAGTGGGTCACTAAAGGTGCATAACAAATGACAAAAGAATACGCTGAGGAGCAGACGGTGAAATATACTACTGGCTATTCAAGAATTCCATTTGCCTTCTCAGCAGAAAACGGCCTTGAGAACCAATTTTAATACAGTTTCCTTCCCTTTTCATTATTCAACGCTCGCCCCCTGTTCTCTGCATTCTATACTCGAGCTTGAAAATCGTTCAATGTTGGACAAAGGGCATGTAAAAGTTATAGTAGTTAGTATAGGATTGAAGAGTAGAATATTATCTTATAAAATACTAGATAGATAGTTTTTTTGGAAATAATAGCTCTAATGCTCACTGATTACCAATTAATCGGCCAAATCCACAGGAGATCTGTTATGACTTTTTTGTTTCACGAAGTCTCAAGATGCCTATTTATGATTCGTGCGAACACGTAAATACACGGGGGTTTGAAGAACGAATCCATGCCGTTCAATATTGCCATTTAGAAGAAACCCTCGAACACTTCCTTTTGAAATGTCCATGTCATAGAAACGGGAGGCAATAACCAGATACTGTCAGTCACAACATTTCATTGGGTTTACCAACAGTAATACGAAAAACTGATTTCTTAACTTTAACTATTTACAAACTTAAAAATTGCGGTCACCGTCTACAGGCACTTTTTTTTAAATTGTCCTGATTTATGTGTAGATTACATCCTCTGGTAGCTCAGTTGGTAGAGCGGTGGACTGTAGTTTACAACTGAAAAAAGGAATCCATAGGTCGCTGGTTCAAATCCGGCCCGGAGGAATTTTTTTCCTCGATCAGTTGACAACATTCCCTATTCTTTTATGCTAGCTCGTGTCTTCTTAAACCAGTTTAAATACTAGGCGAAAAAAACTAGGACAAAGTCTGCAGTTTCAAGTATTACATTCAAGACTGGTTCTTTAATTAATGAGTGTTTTCCACTCTATCTGTCTATCTCTATCTGTCTATCTCTATCTGTCTATCTATCTATCTCTATCTGTCTATCTATCTATCCATCTATCTATATATCCATCTATCTATCTATCATCTATCTATCTATCTATCTATCTATCTATCCATCTATCTATCTATCTATCTATCTATCTATCTATCCATCTATCTATTTATCTATCTATCTATCATCCATCCATCCATCCATCCATCCATCCATCCATCTGTCTATCTTTCTGTCTATCTAAGCCGAATAAAGGACGCGGGTATTTCAAAATACTGTATTTCAATTAGAAACTACATTAACTATTGTGTTTCACATTTAGGTTTATTTGGTGTTTCAACGAAGTGACCACGTTTATTCACCGATGGTTAAAAGACTAAAAATACAAATGATCTAAATAAGGATGAGACATAAATAAACTTAAAGACATTTCCGCTGGGTCAATTGAGGTGTGCCAAACAATAAGCAAGAGACGACATTTTGATTCACTCGGCAGTGAGAGATGGAGATTAGATCTGATGATCATGATTCCTACCTGGGTGGCTGCACATATTACTACCTTGGACCAAGGGAAACTGAATTCTAGGCCACTCAGGCATCCTGTTCAACTATGCAAAATAAAACTAAACCAAGAACTGGGGATTTCAACGGGCTTTCGCACGAACACTTGGGAAAAAAAATAAGAGGTATGGTAGGAAAAAAAAGTATTTGCAGGGAATCGATCCTGCAGTCGTGCAGTTTTCTTTATGATATTTCTCAATCAGATTGTAGGGTGTCTATTATAACCAAGAAGGTTACACGAGTTTACTTAATCGGAATTTCATGAACTTCATGGACCAGCAAATCTCCAACTTGAACCTCCTTTCAAATAGAAATTTGCGATCAAGATTGTTAGTTTACGATACTGTGGCTCTTATTGAATTCGTCTGTCTGATTTTAGTGCTCATGAGATGTAGTCGTTATTTCATACTGAAATGTCTGTAATCAGTTCAATGGAAAAGGTTGCAGAATTTTATCATATGAATGAGATAATAAGTTTTACTATTTCATAACTTTAATAAATAATACTAAATGATATAATAAGTTATTAATTTTAATTGACAATTACTGGTATATTAGAATATAAATATAATTGTAATAATTAACATAATAGCAATTTACAGTGTTTCAATAGTGCTAATAATCTAATCTATGTAAATCTTAATGTTATAATTCAGTAATGGTACAAAATTGTGAAATCAAATAATCAATATATTTCATGGACTAAGTTTATTATATTTCTGAATTTCAGTTGACTTAAACTAAATTGGACTCTAATCCCTTGATTGTAGAATACTTTCGAGTCTGGCATTAGAGGCCGATGCGGAACTAATCCTTGACAATTCCTGTGGCAGCAGTGCCGTGCGCATCATCTCCTGGCGCTGATATAAATGCCAGCGATTTCCTTCAGCTGTTTTCATTTGCTCAGCTACTCAAGTCCGAGACAGTCGCATTTGTAGCTGCTGAAAAGGGCCCCATAGGTTTTCGGTTTACACATTCGAATTAGGTTTTCTTTTCGGTTGTCAAGTTCGGGACGCGTTATGGGGAAAAGGTTCCCTGGTCGTTTGTTGGTTGGTTGCTGGTTGTTTCCTGCAGTTGGTTTCTGAAAGAGTTTTGTCGTTGAAAGAGGTTGCTTCAATGCACTTGGTACCACAAGCTCGCAAGCTGGTAGCAAAAACCTCGACCTCAAAACTTTCCTTTCCTGAAAAGTTGCCATTGCGACACTCACCAATTTTTTCCACGTGACCTCGAAAAGCTACGGTACGTTCCCCCAAAAATCTATCAAACGCTGGAAAATCTTTCTCAGATTTGTTTTGCTCCCTGTACTGGCTTTGAACAGCTTGGTCAATTGTGGTCCATACGAGGAAATCGCAGAACGCAGCCTTGGTGACCTGAACCTGGTAGTAGTATTGGTGGCTAACTTTCAAACGTAGACCGCCGTCACCATGCCGTCTCTAATGCTGTATGGGCACTAAAAATTTAATCGATTTAGTAAAGCAGTTATAAAACTTCTTTCGCAGGACTTGCGTATACCTTTACTTCTGCTAGTCCATCCCCACAACATTGACAGAAAACTGCAAGAACTGGAGAGGCTGCCACAAACGGGAATTCCGGGTTAATTACCAATCCACACGGGGCGGCAGTATACGACTCGTGAAAGGCATTACGGAATTCTTCCAGTTGGCGCAGAGCAACTTTCTCGTGCTGCCTCCCCCATTCGGTAACTGGCGTTGAAAAACTTGCCGAGGAGCAGATCTGCTGACAGACGGATTGTGAACGGAGGAGTGACATACGCTTTTGAATCTTGAAGCTTCATTCAAGAATCACATGAATCCCCTACAGGAACCAGTTCGCGTCATCACTGAACTCGAAGACGAAGGCTGTTTGTTCCACGGGCTGAAACCTAGACGGGTACTTGTAGCTCAACAACAAATTTGCAGAAACATTATTAGCTTATTTAGGCAGTGTGCCGCATGAAACTTACAACTGGAACAAAACTCCTCCTTGAAGCTGATCCGTGTTATCTTGGAGCCACATGAGCAAAAACGCCGCAATCTGAACCATTAGCTTGCTGTGCAACTGGTAAACTTTCGAAAGCAATTTTTCCACATTCGGTGCTCCACGTACGTAAGAGTGACGACACAAGGTCTACAGTCTCTTCATGGACGTTGTCTTTTGGGGCCATGCTATCACAAACACATCGCATTTAGTTTTTGTTAAAGGTTTGCGACGCAGAATTTGACTTTATGGCGTAATCATACAACATATCATTCATTAACCGTTACAATTCGTAATTATCATCACACTTGGTAATCATACGTGAACAGTAAATATTTCTGCNTTTTTTTAGTAGTTACAAGTGTATTTTCTGCCCAGCTGGCACAATGCTTAGTTAGGCAGTGTACCGCATGAAACTGTAGAATTTACAATTGGAACAAAAACTCCTCCTTCAAGCTGATCCATGTTATCTTGGAGCCACAGGAGACCTTGCGTAGTGTCCCGGCTCACCTTACTCGAGATCTTTCAAACGCTTTGTGAAGTCCGGCAGGCAGTACGGATCGGGCACGAAATCCTAGTAAAATTTTTTTACTAAGTTATTTTTATGCAGGTATAGCAAAGAAAATATTGTTCCCCATGTTACCTCATCATTTGAAAGCAAGTTGACAAGTGACGATGCAAATGCTCGTGGATTGAGAGTAGCAGCTTCATTACCCGGATTGCTCTCTATTTTCCGTTTTTTGATGTTTTGCTGTATTCTCCCGCGACGCTCGCGACGTTTCGCTGCTTTCGATAATCTCGGAACGGTGGTCTAGTGCGAAAAGTTTTATTGTAATACGCATATTTTTATATTTAATAAATCAATTAAACTTCTGAACTTGTCATTAACTTCCGGCGTAGTTTTAAATACTTTTTAAAAAATAAAACCCAAGAATTTTGAACCCCGATTTAGAAAAACATTGCTGAGGCTTGCATACAAATATTATCATCAACAGATCTAATTGCAGTCAGAAGTTTTTTTTTATGATTACCATACGGATAAACTGTATCTTAGTGTCTTCTGCGGTTTAACTATACACTGCTGCACACGTTTCCTTCATACCTCGACTTGATAACTGAGCTTGCAATTATAAACAAAAAAATACTTACGTTCTGTGCAGATGTTCTGCAGTCCTGGTCAGGATTTCCCGACGTGTTACGATGATCAGCGCCCAGCTCAGGAGGTTGTTCTGCTGGAGCATCTCGCATTGAACTCGAAACGCGATTATCTGCTACACCCGCACTCCTGCGCATTTCCAGTGTACGTTGAGGGGTCCGAAAAATTTCCTCTCGGTGAACTTCCCTCCGCTGTCTCCGAATGGAACGCGGCTAGAAACGCATCTGAAGTAAGAACTGGGGCACCCTATTGTAAACAACATTTAATTTTCATACCGATTGGGTTGCTGCCTCTTCTAGTACTTGGGTAGCGTTCTCGTTGGAAAAAAATCCAGGTGGCTCTGTCATACGGACTTCATCCTTGAAGGTATACGAATATAAACGGTTACGATAAAGAATTAAATTCTGTTAACTTATGATATATCGTCATGGAAAACTAAAACTTTATTCGTTTTTTATGTACGTAAGCGATTATCATGTAATATATACCTCTCTTCCAGGCTGTCTACATTCTGTTCTGCGGCGTTTCACCGCCCTGCGTTGAAGCGTATTGGTCATCTGACGTCGTATGCGTTGCGCATTTCCCCTGGGAACTTCGACAGTGCTTGACGGTAGCCCAGGATCCCCATCACTCTATTCGTCGTTGACGTCGCCGCTTGCCGACTCCTCATCATCGGATAGTTCAGCAGAATTCCCATCATCTCCTTCGTCGTTCCCCTCGCTGCTGTCTGGTCCTGCACTGCCTAGTATGAAATGGTCCAGATCATCGGAAGCTGCTGACATCGTTAACGACGATACATGGCGCTAAGGTTTTACAAGATTATGATATAACAGGTCTCAATGTTTTTCTCTTTTAGATTTACCGGTTTGAACTGATGTTTCATGCACGACAGAAATTCGACTACATTAAATTTTCCGAGGTACAGGCGCGTCTGTGCTTCCATTATTCGAATGTTCCTGATAGGTGTAGAAGTAGAAGACGTTCTTCCGCTTGGAAACCGAGTCGGCTCCGCAGATCTGAAGTGTACGCAGTTCTTTGTACACGCGCAACTCCACGAAAAGCAGCCTGTCTGCAAGTTCAATACATATATTATTACCATGCTCTTATCTTTTAATCTAAAACTAACAATTTTAGCTGTTATCATCCTTCAATAAGTGCTTAATAAGTTCCACTTTTGGTGTTCGTTTGACTGTCTTATAAAAAAAATGAATTTGTTACCCATAAACACACAGAAGTCTGGGTGAGCGGTGGGGAAAATGGAATTTAGCTGCTTATGGAAAGTCTCTACGTTGTTGTTGGTACGACGCGGGCAGCTGTAAACTGAAAATCCACTTGGAGTCACCTGGTCGATCCAGAACTGCTTAATGTATCTGCAGAACTTCAGTATCTTCTCCTTTGTGCGACGGTCTTTGGTGCCTTTCGCGCAGTTCCGTAGGTAAACCCAGCCTTCACCAATTGTCTCCGAGGGAAGCAAGGCAAGAGCTACTGCTTCCCCGACGATCTTTCTCACGGGGTTACCTGGGTCTGTCTTCTTGTACTCTGAGCTCAACCCACGATTTTGCCCTTTTTTCCAGAGTGCCTACAAGAAATAATTACCGTATAGCGACACGAGTAAATAATAATTCTACATTTATCAATCCATTAGGGCTCTTACAGCACGCTTGACAATATCAATCGTAATGTTGCGGTACTAGCCGCAAAACCAAATTAGACAAACTAGATAAGAAAGACTTGGATCGCTTCATTTACATATTTCTCAGTGATGAAGAATCTTATAATCTCTCGTAATCCCTGATTGTAGTTACCTGTCCGTAGTGGAACCAGAATCCACGAAGAGACGCTTGTGGAAATGCCCCCTTTATTGCAGCTCGCATCGAAGCTTCATAGTCAGAGAAGATGCAGGCGGGATTTATTCCAGTTTTCTGCCGAACATGGTCTAAGACGGCAAAGTACGCCTCTTCGGTCTTTCGGGTCATCAAGGCGTACCCTAAAGCGAATGCCTGTGAACAAATGAGAAAAGGACAATGGATTTATAATTTACATGAATTTACACATGAATAATACCTTGCCGCTTTCAATGAAGTAAACAGCGAAAAGCTGGATAAAAGGCTTCGCAACAACCTTAAACGTGGCATCACAGCGGATTTCCTTTGGTTGAATTTGCTGAATGACTGATGTCATCCGCGGCGACAGAAAAAGGAGAATTTCCCCGCAGTCTTCCGAAGATAAATACGTCACAGAAAACTTTTCTTTTTCGTTTTCCTCGGTCCCACGGAGCGTGCTGTTGGTAAGTAATGTGTATTTTATTAATAACATTGCATAGTGTTAATCTTGAAGTACTCTTCGTTATGTATTGATAACACAGTGTGTTATCAATCAGGGTTGTTCGATACGCCTTTTTTCCTGTATCGATATTTTCGATACGATATATCGTTTCAGCCTAAAAAATATTGACGCTTCGATATATCGGACCTTTTGGAAATCATTCGATACGATATCGATACGATATATCGAGAAAAACTTGGGATATCGATATTTATTCGATAGGGATTTAATTTACCAATTAACATGAAATAATTAAACGATGTGTATGAATGGTACAACCTCTTTTATTTTTTAACAAACCACCCGACTGAAATCTTGCAATCTTCTTCCTTACGGAAGATTCATTTTGTTCAAAATTGCAATTTGCCTTGAACATAGCACTTTTCGAAGACCAAGTGCAAGTTTAACTTGCAGAAAATGCATAGCTCTAGGTTTCCAAAGAGGTTCAAAGACTCCATTAAGAAGTCTGAATGGAAACCACTTTTTCAAAATCAAAATTTTTTTCGTCAAAATTTGTTTGACGAAATCGGTCCACAAGGTGCAATTTCCCGAACGGCAATACACAGAATTCGGACGGAGCTAAAGTTAAAGCAGGAGGAAAATCTTACGGCAAGTGATCATTTCCCAACTTTCCCCGCAGGCTACTTTGTTTTTCGCCTTCCTGCGCTAAAGTCTTTTACAAACTGGTAAAAAAATAAGGATACAAAAATATCGGAAAAGCGATATTTTGTTCAAATCGTATCGATATTTTCGATACGATATATCGTTTCAAGGAAAAATGTATCGGATTTTCGATATATCGAAGCTTCATTATTTTTCTTCGATACGATATATCGTTCCTCAAAATGTCGATATATCGACATTTCGATATCGATATCGATATATCGGAACAACCCTGTAACACAGTGTTTACTAATTTGCGTACTTTGTACTCGCATGTTACATTACGCAAATCAAAAGATATATATAACGATAGTACAAGGTGACCATCCTAATTAATACAGCAATTGCAACATAACTAGCATAAAGTAGCTTTTATGGTCGTGACTTACAGAAAAGATTCGTTTTCGTGCAGAAGTTGAGCTGCCTCTTCGCCGTTTTCGGGAGCTTAGGAAAAGGTTTCCGCCGGGCTTTGTACATGGTGCTTTGCACAGTTTGGAATCCAGTAAAGACGTCAGGATGCCTGCACGTACACACTATATGAAAGTTTATCAAAAATTAACTTGAACGTAGAACCTAAAGTTAGCTTAATACTAAATCACTATACCTGCTCATCTCGTCGTCAAAGATTTGACGAATGAACTGAGGTTCAATTCGAGCTCTCGTCTTGAGCACATTGATGATGGCTAGCTTTTTAATTTTCTTGTGACAGCTCTCGTGGTTATGCAAACTTCCTCTTGGCGTGAAGACGTCATCTACGCAGACAAGTCGCGCTCTGCACCCTTTCGTTCGGCACTTGTAATAAGAAGAACCCTTGCAACGTTTCTCTATGGTAAACAAAAAAACATCTAGAGTATCGCAAACCAACGAACTCGCTGTCTTTTTTCCTTTAATAACTTGAAACCGAGCAGTAGTCATGTTCACAACAAAAAAAAACTGAAATAACGAACACAATTGAAGAGTATAACTGAAAGCGCAGTTCGCTACAACCGGTTCTGTTGCGAAGTTTGCAAATGAAAAACGGGTGTAAAAAACGCAGAAGAGCCTCTTTAACTAAGAAACTCTTACTAAAGTGCCGGCCAGCAATCACAAAGTGTGATAGAGTAAAATCAGAAATCGTAGGTTTGTCGAGAGGGAGAGATGAACTGTATTGAAATGTTTGCTGAGGAAAGAGGAATAAGGCGGGCACTGGCTATTATATATGGATATATATTTTTTTATTTTATTTCATACAGCAAGTAGGCCGTAGCCCATGGCGATGTCACTAAAAGAACGAAACAAAAGATTGTCAAGCGCAGGGATAATGGTAGCAAGGGAGAAAAGGGAATGGAATTAGCAGCAATTAGAATAAAATGAGCACGTAAGATAATCTAAAGGAGAACGGTATTGAGTAGAATTCGCTACAGTTTGTTTTTTAAGCTAGTGACGAAGGTGTTGACACTTGGGAACATTTGAGGGTTTGTCAATATGTTTCGGGGATTATAATTTAGATTTGATTTGGGGCACTGACGTATTAAAATAGCGCGTTCTCTATTCAAGATAGGGCAGTAGAAAAATAGTTGAGCCAACGTTTGGGGAGGTCCTCCTGGGCAGCGGCAAAGGGGATCAGGTCTCTTCTGAATCCTGTGTGAATAATCGCCTGACGGGAAGTGGTGGGATCGCAGGTGGATAATTGTCGTGCTAACAGAGCGGGGGGACTTCCAACCGAAACATGCAGTTCTCAGTCAGCGGAAGAACATTTAGGTCGATAAGTCTCTGGCATGCCGGTTCTTGTCGTAGTCTTGCGACATAGTGTTCCTTCATCCGTCTTTTGATTAAATTTTTAAGCTCTCGGAGAGGATAGCCGAGACTGGGTTCCCACAGAGGCGCAACGCGGGAGGCCCGCTTAGCCAAAAAATCGGCATATTCTTTCCCCCGGATTCCGTNAGAATAAAATGAACACGTAAGATAATAATAAAGGAGAACGGTAACTGAGCAAAATTCGCTACAGTTTGTTTTTTATGCTAGTGACGAAAGTGTTGACACTTGGGAACAGTTGAGGGTTTGTCAATATGATTTGGGGATTATAATTTAGATTTGATTTGGAGCACTGGCGCATTAAAATAGCTCGTTCTCTACCCAAGATAGGGCAGTAGAAAAATAGGCGAGCCAACGTTTGGGGAGGTCCTCCTGGGTAGCGGCAAAGGGGATCAGGTCTCTTCTGAATCATGCCGAAACCGAAACATGCAGTCCTCGGTCAGTGGAAGAACATCCAGGTCGATAAGTCTCTGGCATGCCTGTTCTTGTCGTAGTCTTGCGACGTGGTGTTCCTTCATCCGTCTTTTGATTAAATTTTTAAGCTCTCGGAGAGGATAGCCGAGACCGGGTTCCCACAGGGGCGCAAGGCGGGAGGCCCGCTTAGCCAAAAAATCGGCACATTCGTTCCCCCGGATTCGGTGGTGGCCTGGAATTTCAAATCAAGGTTATCCTTGATTCCGCGCTCCGTGTGATAAACTCGTTCAGTTTTTTCGTTGTCCAAATCGTGTAGGCATCTTGTGCTCGGTTTGGAGACTGACGTGCCTTTAGGGCAGCCAAGCTGTCGCTGAAGATGCAAGAGATGCAAGAGATTTCAGGGTAAAAACTGGGGAGATTCCACTTCAACCTTCCGTGTAAGTAGCAGGTTTCGGCATCAGCATCGACTATCACTCAAATCCTGTACCGAATTCCGAGGACGAGCCATCGGTGTATATACTTCGCCAGGCACGTCGGGTTTCCGCGTTTCTCTCACGGCATCTTCGATTGGCAGGATTTTCATCCCCAGTCGTTGTTGGTATTCTGAGCCGACACTAGGAATGCGAACCAGTTT
>JAIQCU010001296.1:0-22494 GCA_022114935.1 Leptestheria dahalacensis | reverse complement strand
CTGCCTAATGCAAGATCCAGCAGGTCCTGTCCCTACTGAATCGCATGCTTCTTGCTGCTGAATGCAAAAAACGATGAAAATGCCCATATAGTCAGATGGATGCATGCTTAATCTTATTGAATTTGATTTCAGCCTGCTGAAAGTGCTGGAAATAGGCCAATTCCGACAGCAGAAGTATCACGCTGAAAGTTATACTGAAACCGCAAAGGACTGAGAACGTGTAGCAGAAGATTGAATTTGGACTGAATTTTGCCTGGGGTGTCTCCATACTAGCACCATAGAAGCTTCGTTACTATAAAAATAGTATTACCGTATTAATGGTTTACTGTTTTATAATGTAATACGACACTATAACCTAATAACATATACTCTAGGGCTTATGCCTGTTATGACGTCACGTCACGTGACTCTATCACATTCTACGGGTTTCTATCTAAACAAATATAGCTATTTTCATATCGTAACCTTGGCATGTTAATGTGAACACGTTTTGAGAAATTACGACCGAAATATCCTCGTTTTTTGCATAGAAGGAATACGATCAGGTGATCGCCAGACCGTCAAGATGGCGGGCATTTGAAACTGCATAAGTGCCATATACATATACGCTACATAAAACTTAATTAAGTCAAATTAAATCAAGCTTCTGCATATTATTCTTTATAATACTCTGTTTAAATATTCTATCTAATATTTTATACAATATTTAATTGAATTAATATATTAAATAGAACAATACACAAGTTTGGTTTGCTTTTGATCAGACTAGTTCCAGCACATTATTTTCCGATAATAATTTTAAACAATAGATTCAAAGTTGTCGTGTGAGGACAATATTCAAGTTTGGTTAGCTTTTGATCCCCGGAGAATGGGGATGATGGAATAATTGTCGACGGATTGTAATCGGTGCCGGGAAACGGAGGAAGCATCCACTGGCGCAGTTTTCACCCGTTCTTCTCACAGGGGGGGGGGAAATGCAACCCTGCTCTTATGCTGCTTAACCGGGTTTAATCAAACGCTAACGGATCTTCTGATGAGTTGATGGTGCAACTATTCTGTTTCAGCAGCCAATTACCTTTGCTGTTTCAACAAAGCGTATAAATAAGTGACTTTATTTAAATTAATTATCTATACCTTTTGTGTCACTTAACCTTTAACCTGTTAGATTTCACAACCATTTCAAGTTAACTACAGTAATATTTGCATAATAAAAATGAAATGAGATTTATGCGTAATAGTTAGATTAGGTAGACTGGGTTGCCAGAACAGATAGATCGATAGTTGGATGGATGCGTGGATGGTGGGTGGAGGGATGAATAGATGGATGGACGGATCGACAGGTAGATGAATAAGGATAGGTGGATGGATGGATAGGTAGGTTGACGGTCTAAACTGACAGAAAAACAGATCGATAGATAGAGAGACAGACAGACAGATAGACAGATAGATGGATAGATAGGTAGACTAACAGATAAATAAACAGACGACACAAAGATAATTAACCAGATAGATAGACAGATACACAGGTCGATCATACAGAGATGGATAGACTGGTAGACGGATAGATCGATAGACAGACAAATAGTACAACACAAAGACTTAGAAAAATAGTAGACAGAGAGACAGACAGACAGACAGACAGGCAAACAGACAGATAGGAAGATAGTTATCTAGTTAGATAGACATAGATGATACAAAAATAAGTAGTCAGATAGATAGACAGCTACATAGGCAGATCACACAAAGATAGATAGACAGGTAGACAGATAGGTGAATAGACAGGCTGACACACAGATAGAGAGGCAGACAGTTAGATAGATAGATAGCTAGACAGATAGATAGGCATTGTGACAGACAGACAGAAAGGTAGGCAGATAGTTAATTAGTTATAGATAGATAGATGATACAAAGATAGATTGGTAGTAGACAAGATAGGTGGATAGACATGCAGAAGGACAGGCAGGTAGCAGATTCACAGAACATTACAAAGATAGATAGTTAGATAGATAGGTTGACTGACAGCTAAACCGACGGACAAAGAAGTAGATAGATAGATTAACTTAAACTCCTATCAATTAAGTTAAAAGCCTGAAACATAGTTTACCTTTCAATGGAAGAGGAATCACTTGTGAATCTGGCGCTGCTCCGGCAGCCAGGACACATTGGCACAAAGTGCACACGGCTAAAAGAACTGCACACAACTTCATGTCTTTCTCCTGTTTCCAACTTCTTCGTCCGTTTTTCTTCTGTTTTGGATCTCCTTTATATTTGCAAGTTACTGACGAAAGAAAATTCAGAACAGCCGGTGCTGGACACCTGGTTTCTTCCTTGAAGATAGCAGCCGCGGCTGGTCAATTTGCTACATGTCAAACCAGTACCCAGTTGAAGCCGATGCCAAATCCCCGTTTTGTCTAAAAGCCTATCGGCAAATAGCAAATGTCAAATATTAAAAATAGTCCTAGAGTTTGCCCGTCTACTTAAGTAATTTAAACGGTTTAGTTGAGTCTGTAAGCTAGTTAAGGCTAGTATAAGCTACCTAAGTATAAGCAAATTCATAAGTACGTTAAACTGCGTAAAGTAAAGTAAATGAGCTAGTTAGTTACTTAGTTACTTAGTTAGGTAAATGGTTAGCCAGTTGATTAGTTTTAGCTAGTCAGTAACTTAGTTAGTTAGCCACTTGATTAGTTAGTTATTCACTAATTCTGGTTAGTTAGTTTTATAGCCAACTGATTAGTTACTTAGTCCGTAATGTTGGTTAGTTAGTTAGTATTTTAGTTAGTTTTATGCCAACTGATTAGTTAGCTAGTCAGTAATTTTAGTTAGTTTGTTAGCTACTTACTTAGTTAGACTGCTAGTTAACTAGTCAGTTTATTTAATTTTTATGAGTTAGTCATATGTTATAATAAGTTAAAAGTTACTATATGTACACAGAAACTACTTTAGTAACTTGGCTACTAACTAGTAAGTCAAGTGGGACGTAGGTAACTAGGAAAATAAGTTGTTAATTTATTTGGCTAGCAGTTTAGTAAACAAGCAGGTTAGTAAGAAGTATGATTAGTTAGAAACAATGTGTGTCAGTTGGCGATAGCTTAGCTTTAGCTCTGTTGCTTTGTGTAGAGTCTGTTTAGTTAACCGATTAGCAAAGTTAGCAAGCTATTCGGTCAGTGAAGTAGTAAACTAGCTAAACGGTAGTTAGCTAGTTCCGTTGGTTAACCCGTTTACGCGGTAGCTTTAACAATAGGCCGATGGTAGTTTGCAGCTACTAATCTTACTTAAGCGCTTCTTAGTAAGCTGGTTAGCTTTTTAGTTGGAAGGAGAATCAATCAAGTTTTAGGCTAGTAAATGTAACTAAGTTTGGCTAGCAAGCTAGTTGAACATTTCTAGTAAATAGGAACAAGTTAATAAACGTCACCTGGCTATTCGATTAGCAATCAATTAGCTAACAGCTAATATAAGAAGCTAGTTGGTTAAAACTGGTTAGTTAACTGATTACTTTCTACTGTTAACATCTATTGATAAGCTGGTTAAACAGCTAGTTAATCAATCAAAGTTAAGTAGTTATATTTAATTACAATAACTAGTTCGTAGGTTAGCTAGCAGTTAATTGGACAGCTAGCTAGTTAGTCAATTACGTGGCAAATAGTTTGATTTAATTCTATAAATAATTAGCTAATTAGCTTATCTAGTAAGTTATCAATTGGAAGCTAACCAGTCACACGTTAGTCATAGCTATAGGGTCAACTAGTAATTTCAACTAGGTATTCGCTTATTAGCTTTAATATTAGTTTAATTTAACTAGCTTCAGTAGTCGACTAAATAGCCAACGTGTGTAGCCAAGTTTCATGGCATAGTATTGTTCCTAGTGTACTAGTACGACAGCTATCTTATTTAGAATTATAGAACTAAAAGTGTTAGCTAGTTTACGGTCGAAATCTACTAATGTCAGTTAAATCTTGTATATCATAAGTTGTCATAAAATGTCTCTGCAGCGTTCAGATTAGCTACAGTAGCTCTTTGAGCACACGACAGTGAAGTACTGCCTGCTACTTATACTCTCCTCCTCTTGCAGTTAGTAAGATTAGCAGACTACATTGTTAGCAAAGCTGGTTAAACTATTTGCTAACCACAAATTAGCTCTTTATAACTCAATAATTAGCACCAAACTAGCGTTTTAGCAAATCGACCAACTAAATATGTTGTAACACTGATAATTAGCAACTTAGGAATCAGCGCACGAGTAACTGGTTAAAGCAATTAGCATAACTAACTTGACAAGTCCCTTCTTGACTACATTAGCCAAATGAATCGCTAAACGGTCCCTTTTGTATGCAAGTTCATCTGCTGCGGTTTCTATATTTAGCAAAACTAGTAACTATTAACCGTATGCAAATGTTAACCTATATTAGCAGGAAATAAGTATTGGCAATATAGCAAATTAGTAAGTGGGAATTTAAAGAATAGTAATAAAGCTATAACAAACTACTAAGATCAGACTAGCAGTTTTAATACAACCTAGTAATCAGAAATTATTAGCAAGTACTAAGCTATATAGAGTCAATTATAAACTATTAGCAAGATATAAGTATCAGCAATATAGCAAACTAGTAACTAGTAACTAATAAGAATAGGATAAAGTTTAAAGTACAGGAAGATACTGCTAGTACGAAAATATAAAAAACGACTATAGGGTCAAAGTAGCACTTTTGATGCAAACTAGTAACTTGATATAGCAAGTTTAAGCAAGACAGCAAAACATAAACCTACTAGGAACATATAGTAGCCAATCAATCAAATCAAAGTAGCAGTTTGGATACAGACTACTAACTTGAATATTAACAATATAGCAGAAAATAAAACTGCTAGCAGCGTAGCAAACTAATGGATACAATAGCAAGTGCAATCACATCAAAGTAGCACTTTTGTTGGCCAACTTATTGTCAACTTACCTTCTCTTTACATCCAAACTGATGTTTCGTAGAATGTCACGTACATGCGTGCTCCTTTTCTGAATTGTGTTTCTGATGCAATTAAGTTGAATCGAGGAGTAATTCTAGCTGCTTCTTGCCGCGCGTCGAGTAGATAGCCGACTGGTGCATTTGCCGCTTTTCCCAGCAAGGGAAACTGTGCGAGAAAATAAGCAAGATTTATATGGCGGACGGGGCGCTGCTGCTTGCACACATACGCTTCTACAACCGGCTACAAACTGCGGATCGATTCTTCCGCACTTTGCTGTGTGCGAGAAACGTGTATCTACTATATACATATAACAAAGGGATATAGCCCTCTACAAACAAAAAACAAAAAAACGTGTAAATTACCTTTGCCAGGGATTTCTGCTTACGCACGCTGCACCCGTTAATCTTGATTTGCTTGCCTTGTTTAATGATGTGAAATCGCCCTGAAAATTCACATACGCGGAGAGATTTATCTGGAGTCGCGCGTGCAGAGCTGGTGAGATTAATTGCGCACCTCCTGTAGCATAAAAAGGAACGAATTCAATTTTACTATTTTATCCAATGGCTGTCCTAAAAGAAACCTTGTATGCAATTTAAATATATGTCTTTGCAGTGATATATTATCATGTCAATAATTTTATTAATTTAATTATTTCAGTGATCGTTTCCTTTAGGGATAAAAAAAACGCCACCTAGCGGTACGTTTTAAAACTATTTATAACGAATCGAGATTTATTGTTGATATTGTCCCGTGTCCATATCATGTCTTGCATCCTTGATGCTTGAGCCATACAAAGCTATTTAAAAGTATAAACATACAGTTATCAGCATAATTATTTGCGAGAAGTAATAATATAAAGGGCTTTGTTCAAATAAAATTACTCGTCTAAAAACATGGAGTCGCAAGCTGCGAGATCGCGCAGAGAACGGAAGTCTCGGCAGTTTAGTGGTACTGTCCTTTTCGCTAATTCTTGTTTTCATTTGTGATTTTGGGGGAAAATATTTTTTGTTGTACTCATTCTGTAATATAGGAGAATCGGTCAAAAGTGAGGGAGGCGAATACTCGGAAAGCGGACTGGAATCTGACGGGAAGCATCAGACGACGTCCAAGAAAGGTCAGAACCGCAAGCGTCGGGAACAGTCTGCTTCTGGCCCCAGCAGTCTCAAGTGTGCGAGTCTGGCTAGTGACTCAGAGGGCCAGGCGACGGATGACGGAGGGCACAAAAGCGCCTTCCTACCTTACAAGGTACACTTGAGCACAGTATACCTGTAAACTCAGTTTCTGAGTTCATACGTTCTATTGCAGCCAAGGACCATCTTGACGAACCTCCAGCGGGGGAATATACAGACAGAGACTGTAATTTTGAACACTCACGGGCTCAGTTTTCACCAGAGAGCGGGCAAGGGTGAACTTCTCACTGCTGATGTCGAAAACGGTAACTGTTATTACTCTCGCACTTATCATTATACTCGCAAGGGGAATTGACGAATAAGAGTACATGTAAATTTTTATTTATGTTTTTTTTTTTATAGTAACAGAACCTAATATAAATCAGCAAGATAGCGACGGTCTTACTCCATTAATGTGGGCCTGTGCTTATGGACAAGTACCGACTGCGTCTCTCTTGCTGCGGTATGGAGCGACTCACACGATGGCAACATCAGACGGAGAGACGGCACTGCACCTTGCTGCTGCAGGAGGACATACTGATATCATCCGTTTGTTAGTTCGATCTGGGGCCTGTGTCAATGAAGCGGATGATGTAATTACCTTGCATTTGCTATATGACGTAATTGTAGTAATATTAATATATTTTCTACAGAATGGCAACACACCCTTAATGTACGCGGCTTACGGGAACCATGCACACGCAGTCAACGAGCTGCTCAACAACAGTGCTGACCTAACCGCAGTGAACCTTAGTGACGATACTGCGTTCAGCATTGCTGTGAAACGGTCAAGCAAACAAGGTACATTCATGTTCATATTTCGATATTTATTATATTATTGTCATCATTTTTCGTATATATTATTACTTGTTAAACCTGAACTTGTTTCTGAAATAATTTAAAAAAACTCAATTTGATTCCAGCTCAAATGGTGATGGAAGGCTTCCTATTTATGCTGTTACAACCCGCGTGAAAGTTGGAAATGTGTTTTCATGATCGGACTTGAGGAATCGTTGAGTTTTTCCATCTTCTGCTATGGTCTAAAAATTCTCTAAGTGTGTCTACATTTCCTTTTATAGAAATTTTTTGTGTTTTTGTATACAGAATTCTTGGTGCAAATTTTGTGGAAATTTATAAATTTTTACATGACGATGTGGCTTTAAGCTGCAATACACATTTCTTACCTTATAAGTACTTACAATTCAGTTTAACTTAATTCAAAATACGAGTAAATAAGATGGGCGT
Source organism: Leptestheria dahalacensis (assembly GCA_022114935.1). Lineage (NCBI taxonomy): Eukaryota > Metazoa > Arthropoda > Branchiopoda > Diplostraca > Leptestheriidae > Leptestheria > Leptestheria dahalacensis. The sequence goes on along the minus strand of JAIQCU010001296.1, from coordinate 15,124 downwards.
TAGTTAAATAGAACTTGCGTTAAATTAAAAACTATTCTGCCTGTTTGATATGACTTCCGTTTAGTAGCACCCTGCAAAGTAATTCTTTGGATGCGAAGAAAATGGCGGTGCTGAGTATTTTGCGTGGAAGAGGGCAAGTTTTAGCCCGTCTTCCTCTTCTCGTTAACAAGAATGGAGCCCAGATGACCGCTGCCGGAAATGCCCTCCGTACGTGAAATGAATTTAATATCATTATTTTAAACAAACGCAACTAATTTTATGGGTTATCGCAGAATTGGTTCGCCCCATGAGTGGTCACCAAATGGTCATCACGGCATCCCGCTGGCAATGGCACAAGTTTAAGGATTACCTTCATTTTTACGTTATGCTCGGCGTTATCCCTCTAACGTTGCTGTCGTTGTATGTCAACATTTTTGTCGGATCGGCTAAGCTCGCCATGGAGCCCGAAGACCGCGTCCCCGATTACTGGGAGTATTACTCGGTAGGTTTGCTCGCGTGTAAGTTGAACTCGTATCTCTGTTATTTGTTAACCGCTCTGTGTTCATTAGCACCCGATCACGCGTTTCATTGCGCGGAACTTTGGCCGCAGTTACCAGCAGGAGTACGAAATGATGCTGCACGCCGTCTATGAAGAGGACTACAGGATGAAACTGAGGTACTTTCAACCTTACAATACCTATCGTCTATTGAATTACCCCAGCGGTTGTCACCTAAAGGGTTCTTGAGAAGAAAGTGAAGGCAAAGATGGCTGAACGTGGTGATTACCAGGCGTACTACTATCAACCCGTAACAGGACACTACACTCGCTACGTGCGCAGCAAGCTGGAAGAGAGCAAGAGGCTGCACGGAGAATAATTTTGTTTTAGCGTGTATATTTGTAGTCTACTTTGGAGGAGAAATAAATGAATAGCAAGTGATTGCTACACACAGTGACAATAGAGCAATTGAACAACGTGTTTTATTTCTCATTTCGTATTGTTACAACTCGACAATCTCAAAGTCCTCGTTCGTCTCTGTTTTACCCGAGTTCCCTTCTTTAGCGATATCAGATTTTCTCTTCGGGCCCGGTTTCTTTTTTTCCTTGCTACCTGCGGGAACGTCTTGGTTTGGTGCAGCTCTCGGGAACTTTGACTCTAATATCGCCAACTAGAACAGAATACATATTAAGCGGTTAATGAAACTGCATTACGAATCAAATCACCATTTCGGGGTTCCTTCTCATGAGAAGCTTGATGTCATCTGCATTCGTAATCGTCCGTTTAGCGTGCCTGTACAAATCACAACATTAAAAGCATTATTTCGTACTAGAGCAAATCGCTAAGTTTACTTGGTAAAAGCTTCGAGATCTTTACAGAATATTGCCAGTTGTCGCCACGTCAGTTCAGAAATGACGGCGATTATATCTCTGGTGAATTTAACGCCGGTAGATTCCATTTCCTCACAGATTTTGCCAACAGTGTAATGGACAGCCGCCTTGTATCGCTGCTTCAAAACAATCGTACGTTAATGTCATTATCATGTATTGTAAGGTCGCACAGTAATATAATAAATCAAAAGATTACCTGCTCCAATTCGAGTTCTTCATCATTACTTGCCATTACTGGTTTAATATTTTGAATATTTCATGTAAATTATGGTTCCTTCGTTGTGAGATTAGGTTTGTTTGGTTTTCATGCCCGAACAGGCGAAACGTTCACTCTCAGCAGATAAGTGCAGCTGCTAGGCGGCGTTCGTAGCTTGTTTTTATTGCTGAATTAAGACATTTTCCAATTGAAGAACTGGGTTTAACAGGGAGTAAAGACTTACTTCAACTGAGTCAAAATTACTTATAGTCAGCGTCATGTTTTATCGTTTATAATAGATATTAGCAATACTAGCACCATGTTACAGTTTCTGTATACGCGGGGCGAGTATACGGAGTATACACAGCGCACACTATTTTCAACTGGCGGCGGAGAAAGAGGTGTACTCTCTTCAAACTCGTCTAGCGTCTAATCCCGACGTCAAACAACAGTTAATTACATTCCTAGATAATACTAGTCTTTCTTGAAATGTTGTTCCTATTTTGAAACTTTTGGTTATCCCTTTTCGTGAGCTAATTTAATAGGTTTTCATTATTGCATTTTTTTCTTTCTCTTTCTTTTGTCCACCTTATCGAATGTACTCTTGATGTGTAAATTTATGTCCTTTTCTTTGCTTCGCCTCCCTTTCCTTTAATAGGGGCGTAATTATGTCATGTTTGGTCGTCAGAGTCCCTAATTGATGCCATTTTTTCTTTAAAATTTTACTGTTATTATTACCTTACTCTCGTTGTCACTACGTGTCTTTTCTTTTGTTATTCTTTTTTTTCGCTTTGTTTTGTACGCTATTTTATCCATGTGCGACTTTCAGTTGTACTTCTCTTTGCTACTTGTCCTTGCTCCAATTGCAATGCTATGTATTATAATTCTACTCGGAAGGAAATAAACTTAGCTGGTATACCAAACAGGCAAGCCAGAGAAAAAAAACGTTCAATGTAGAAACGCAGTTTTTTAAAGCCATAAGTAGCTCAGAGATTTCTTCTGCAAATATAAAGTTTATTGCATTCTGAAAATTCTATCCCTCTCAAACTACGCTACGAAATAAAGCAAAATCTGAAATTTTGGCGGTCTTTCTTTATTATCTCAACGTTTTTAAATAATAATAAATCGGAAATAATTAATCCGTTATATCCGTTTGATATGGAACGCATGCGTTCATAGGTTGACTAACATTATAAACTAGCTTGACTTGAGATCGAACGCATTGCATTCGTAGGTTGGCTAACATTATAAAGTAGCTTGACTTGACATGGAACGCATTGCGTTCATACGTTCACTAACATTATAAACTAGGTTGACTTGCCATGGAACGCATTGCGTTTGCAGGTTGACTAAGATTATAAACTAGGTTGACTTGACATGGAACGAGTTGCGGTCATAGGTTGACTAACATTATAAACTAGCTTGATTTGAGATCGAACGCATTCCATTCGTAGGTTAGCTAACATTATAAACTAGGTTGACTTGACATGGAACGCCTTGCGTTCATTGGTTGAATAACATTATCAAGTAGGTTGACTTGACATGGAACGCATTGCGTTCATAGGTTGACTAACATCATAAACGAGCTGGGCTTGACATGGAACGCATTGCGTTCATTGGTTGACTAACATTATAAACTAGCTTGAGTTGACAGGGAACTCATTGCGTTTGCAGGTTGACTATCGTTTCCAAGTAGCTTGACTTGACATGGAACGCATTGCGTTCATAGGTTTGCTAACATTATAAACTAGCTCGACTTGACACGGAACGCATTGCGTTCATAGGTTGACTAACATTATAAACTACCTTGACTTGAGATCGAATGCATTGCATTCGTAGGTTGCCTAGCATTATAAACTAGGTTGACTTGACATGGAACGCGATGCGTTCATAGGTTGACTAACATTATAAACTAGGTTGACTTGACACGGAACGGATTGCGTTTGTAGGTTAACTATCATTTCCAAGTAGCTTGACTTGACACGGAACGCATTGCGTTCATGGGTTGACTAACATTATAAACTAGCTCGACTTGACACGGAACGCATTGCGTTCATAGGTTGACTATCATTTCCAAGTAGCTTGAGTTGACATGGAACGCATTGCATTCGTAGGTTGACTGTCATTGCCAGGTAGCTAGGTACGTAACATGATATACTTTTGTATTACATACTGCGGCCATACGTGACCTCAGAATTACTCGTGCTTGTGGTGAAAAGACGTGAATCATCGCGTATAATTTAAACTTATACTTTTTACTGCTTATTTAGGTTTAATCTCGGGGAAAAGCGCCAAAAACGATCAATTCATGGGAGGGGAAATACAATTTTGGGTCTCTAGCTCCCTTACTTATGAAGATATTTTAACGAAAGAATGAAAATCGCATTTCTGTTACTATGAGAAGCATTGTGCAATAAGAAAATATGGAAACGGTTCATTAACAGCTGAGATAAAAAAGAAAAATATCAGAATTTTCAATTTTTGCCTTTATTTCAAAACGCGTTTTCAGAGAGACAGAATCTTCAAAACGTGACATCTTTACATTTTTGCAGTGCGCTACCTTCGAACTACTACTCGCTTTGAACGATATTTCTATCTTGAAGGGTTTACGCGCTAGTCGAGTTTGAAGAGTACACTTTTTCCGCCGCCAGTTGCAAGCAGCGTGTGCTGAGTATACTCGCACCCCGTATTAGTCTTGTGGTTCTATAACGTTATTTCACCTTTAGAAGAGGCTGCTTCTGTTAGGTTCCTTTAATTACTCAGTATAATTACGAAGTTTTTTTTATTGCTTGAAGGCTATTATATGTGTAATTTCTTCTTAATGGGAGTTTTCCCCCTTTCTTTTGCCATCCAGACCTTAATGCAGTCTTTGTTGAGATGTTTAGAATCCAGACTCGCTTTGTCTCACGCCAGCAGAAGATGCAGCACAGATTTTTCATTTAAGAATTAATTTTCATCAAAGAAAAAGGTATTGGCAGAACAGAAATATAAGCACCACTACTTAATATAGTCAGATATATAATTTATACCTTTTCTGTTCAGGTAAGACAAAGGCTGAAACGTAATACATAGATACAATGATGCCCAGGTGATCAAGAAATATACCGCAAATTAATGAGTAATTACAAAGATGGGTACGGAATAAAGCGGAGCGTAACTATAGTAACAATAACAGATGAATGTCTTCCAAAATAACTTATTTTATAAACCACCGATACCAATAGAATTAACCAGAATGTACATATACTTTGTACATTAGTCTATAACTTAACTTTAAACAGAGCTTTCTGCTGCAGGTCCGTTCTTAAACCGCATGATGTTATCACATTCAAAAAAGACTCTATTTTAATATTTATGACGTATTTTACAGTCTAAGGCTCTGGAACCCATCAAGAGAACATTAGCTGACCTAGTCTTACTATAGACTCGGGGTGGCATGGCGGTTCAATCTTACGAACGAGCAGATTCTAAGAAAGCAAGTCTTATAAGTACTAAATCATAATAATATTAGTTGTCTATGCTAGTAGATAGCCATCTAGTTACAGAAGTAGTAAGAAGCCACAATTTCAGTCACGTTATTCGAATTCCCGCGCATCGGCGGCGGCTCACGTTCGTCATTTGTTCCTGAAGAGACTGACGTGGCCCGGGTCAGCGCATGCGCATTCCTCACTTACGTGGCAATGCCAACAGCAACAATCCTTAACCGGTACAAAAGTTTTGACATTTTCACCGAGATTGTCTGGAACTAATAAGGAATACCCCGCTCCAATATTTTAAAGATAAACAAGTAAGTCTGTTTTACTTATTCATTGCTGTTTTTTATTGCAAGCTAATCGTCAACCTTATAATGATAATGAAAGAAAACATAACCCTTGTTACTTCAGTCACGTACTTGACTGGGAAAAGTTAATTTAGTGAAAGCAAGACTGTCTGAGTTCTGCCCTTCCCTCTCTAGATTTTGGTATTGAAAGTTGTACGTTATTTTATGATTCCGTGACCGGCTCAAGTTCCGGATTTCCGTCATTCGCATTGAAGTATATACTTGTGATTCGATAGTGTTTTAAGATAGTCACTGGTCATGTCCAGTGCTTGTAAACATAAGTCGTTTCCATAGTATCGATTTCTGAAGTATCCATGTCACATTTCAATTGATTGTATGATTTTAATTTCGACAGGATTACCAAACCAGAGTAAATGAATCCGCAGTACGCGCAGCAGCAGCAGTCTCCGTATGGCGCCCCACCAGTGCAGGGTTACGGAGGCCCACAGCCGCCAATGACGCCAAATTACGGACCGCCGCCACCGGGGGGACCTAGTGGGATGCCGCCCATGATGGGGAACATGCCACGTCCATATGGTCCTCCTGGCGGTGCTTCACCAGCAGCAGGAATACGTCCCGGCGGTCCTCCACTTACTCCGCAGCTTAATTCACCATTCCCGGGTCAGGCGCCTCCGCGTGCAACTACTCCAAATCAACTTGCACACCAGATGGCAGGATTGAACGTGGGACAAAATCCCCCACTGGACGGGGGAATGAGGACGCCGCACGGGGGCCCGATGAACCCGCTACTGTACCCGCCTTCATCGTCAGACCTTAATGGCGCGACGTCACCCTCGGCTCAGTATCAGTTCCAAACCCCGCAGCCGAGACCGATGGGACCGCAGATGGGGATGCCGACCCCTGGAATGCCCCCGAAGCCACAACCGATGATGCAGTCACCGCAGGTACCGCAGCAGTTCCAAAATGGAGCAGGGCCAATGCAAGACAACTCCTACCCTCCTGCGCAGGTAATTATCACCATTGGTTAAATACTCAAAATGTGATTCAGTTGAATCACAATTACTATGTTAGTAGATCGTAAAATGACATCTTAATTACAAGTCAGTTAAAACTGTAAATTAATGATGGATTTTTGTTTATTGCAGGGTGGAGCAATGAATGGACCTTACGGTGTCCCAGGACCTCAGCAAATGGCTAGCCTCGCCCAGCCGGGTCTCATTCCTCCTCCATATCAAGGTAGCCCGTATGGTGCGCCTCCTGCACCGCAGCAGCAACAGCAGCAGCCGCCGCTCGGTTATCCAGGACAGAGTAGCATGGCCAACAGATATCCCCCTGGTGGCGACGGTTACACCCCGGGATTGCCTCAGCAGCCCATGCAACAGCCGCAGCAGCCTCGTCGGTTAGATCCGGACCAAATGCCCAGCCCTATCCAGGTTATGGAGGACGACAAGAAAACTAGATCAGGAACTTTTTACACAAACACTCGAGGTAACCCAATTTCCGAGAAAAAAATCCTGTTTTAGATTAAAGTTAACGTAATTTTCAGATCAAGGAGTGATAGTATAATACTAATGAAATCAATTATATTAACAGTAGGAGTACTACTTTTACTTCTTAAGTATTGAAATTAAGTTTGTCAGAAGAGTTAATTCTAATGTTGAATTCGAAGCTATTAGATTTGTTTGCTAATATGTATCGTTATTAGTATCTTGGGCCAATTAACAAATACACATATCTATTGAAAAAAAACACTAATGTTGTACATACATGTTAGAGTGTAGTGTATTTATTTATTATGTTTTTGTTTACGGTTTAAAAAAATAGTGTGTGTGATGATGATGATGATGACTAAAATTCCTGGGTAATTTAGAATAAAATTGTGATCATCTTAGCTCATTAGCTTTTGGAAATGTAATTTTCTCATTAAAGTGTAATTATTTTTTAGAACTGGATGAAAATCATTGGGTTGCTTTAAGATAACTGTTTGTGTACGGCTAAATTTTTACGAAGATAGGTCGACAGTTAGGAAGTTAGATGTAGTTAGATAATGAGTTAGGTTGAGAGATAAGCTTGCTATGTAGGTGGTTAAATAGATGGATGATGGATGGACAGATACTTACATATATGGAAGGGTGCATGGATACTTGGATAGATAGACAGATAGACAGTTAGCCGATAGATGAATAGATAGTTAGTTTGAAGCTTGATAGTTATGATTTGAAGTAGATAGATAGATAGATAGTTAAATAGTTAAATAGTTAGCCGATAGATAGAAAGATAGTTTGAAGCTTATAGTTGTGATTAGGTAGATAGATAGATTGATAGAAAGATAGGTTTGAAGATGAGCTAGCTTGGTAGATGGTTAAGTGGAAGGATGATGGATGGACAGATCCTTGCGCACATGAAAGGGTGCATCGCCACATGGATTCGTAGATAACTAGTACGATACAAGTTGATAGAATGTTATGGATATGTTGTTGTTATTGACAACATAAATCATGGAAATGACGTTTAGCATTCCAATTGAATTACTTTTGGGAGGTGTACCAGTGAATAACATTTCTGATCAATGAATAACTTCATTATTTGTTTTTTTACTATCTAAAGGACAAGTTCCTCCGCTAGTGACAACACCGTTCATCACTCAGGACCAAGGCAACGCCGGACCGCGCTTCATCCGCAGCTCCATGTACAGCATCCCCGTGCAGCCGGATATGATGAAGCAGACTGCAGTACCCTTCAGTCTGGTCATCAGCCCGTTTGCCCAACTCGAATCGGGCGAACTGGACCCTCCCGTTGTCGACATGGGCCAACTGGGACCCGTCCGCTGTGTCCGCTGCAAGGCGTACATGTGTCCGTACATGCAGTTCGTCGACGGAGGTCGCCGTTTTCAGTGCCCCTTCTGCAAGGCCACCACCGAGGTCCCCGCCGAGTATTTCGAGCACCTGGACCACACGGGATCGCGCCTGGACAAGTACCGTCGGCCGGAACTTTGCCTTGGTTCCTACGAATTCGTCGCCACGAAAGACTATTGCCGCAATAATGTTCCGCCCAAACCGCCGGCCTACATCTTCGTCATCGACGTCTCCTACAACAACGTCAAATCGGGTCTTGTGCACCTGCTGTGCCAGAATATGAAGAGCATCCTGCAGCAGCTTCCCACCGAGGGTGATGGAGTCAAGTCCTCGGCCAAAGTGGGTTTTATCACCTACGGTCACGAGGTGCATTTCTACAACATCAAACCGACGCTCGCTCAGCCGCAGATGATGGTCGTCGGAGACGTGCAGGACATGTTTATGCCGCTGCTCGACGGATTCCTCTGCGACGTCAACGAGTCTGAAGCGGTTATCGATCAGCTCATGGTTCAGATTCCCGCCCAATTTGCCGAGTCGAGAGAAACGGAGACCATTCTGGGACCCGCGCTGCAGGCTGGATTGGAAGCCTTGAAAGCTGCTGAATGTTCCGGGAAACTGCTCGTCTTCCACTCGTCGCTTCCCATCGCCGAAGCACCGGGTAAACTGAAGAACCGCGACGATCGTAAGCTGCTCGGTACCGATAAGGAGAAAACGATCCTGGCACCGCAGTCGACGTTTTACAACCAGATTGGACAGGAATGCGCGGCCGCCGGCTGCAGCGTCGATTTGTTCATTTTTAACAACGCCTACATCGATCTAGCCACCATTGGCCAGACATCCAGATTGACTGGAGGACAGGTCTACAAGTACACGTACTTCCAGGCGGAATTGGACGGGGAAAGGCTGCTGGAGGACGCCAAGAGGAGTGTTTGCCGCACCGTGGCTTTCGATACAGTTATGCGTGTCCGCACGTCGACCGGGGTCCGTCCGGTCGATTTTTACGGGCACTTTTTCATGTCCAATACGACCGACGTGGAAATGGCCGCCATCGACAGGGACAAGGCCGTCACCGTTGAAGTCAAACACGACGATAAACTGACGGACGAGGATGGCGTCTACATCCAGGTGGCTGTTCTCTACACCTCGGTGAGCGGACAGCGACGACTGCGCGTCCACAATCTGTCGCTGAACGTGTGCAGTCAGATGGCCGATCTGTACCGCAGCTGCGATTTGGACACGATTATGAATCTGCTGCTCAAGCAGTCGATCACCAAATTAACGGAAAAGCCACCGAAAGCCCTCAGGGACGGGCTGATTAACCGCAGCGCCCAGATGTTAGCCTGTTACCGCAAAAACTGCGCCAGTCCCTCTTCGCCTGGACAACTGATCCTGCCGGAATGCATGAAATTGCTTCCGCTTTACATCAACTGCCTCATGAAAAGTGACGCTCTGTCCGGAGGTGCCGACATTACGACGGATGAGCGCACCTTCAACATGTACGCTGTCCAGACGATGGACGTGGCCTCGACGCTGGCCTACCTCTACCCGAGATTGATTCCCCTGCACGATGCTCCACCTTCGGAGGAAGGAATCCCGGCGCCCATTCGCGGCACCGTAGAAAAGCTGCGCGACGACGGAGTCTACATCCTGGAGAATGGAATCCACATGTTTCTCTGGATCGGATTGGCCGTCAGCAACGATTGGATCCACAAGGTTTTCGGCGTCCAGTCGGCTGCTCAGATTGACATCGACCGCAGCAGGTTGATGGAGATGGACAACCCGTTGTCTCAGCAGGTGCGCGCCACTATAGGTCGAGTGACCGATTCCCGACCGCGTCAGATGAAGTTGACCTTTGTCCGCCAGAGGGACAAGTTGGACATTGTTTTTAAGAAATTCCTGGTCGAAGATCGTCACAGTGAAGTTAGTTTATCGTACGTTGATTTCCTGTGTCACTTGCATAAGGAGATCCGTAACTTACTCAATTAATCGGCACGAAAAATTATTATTATGGGGAAAAAAATGTCCGAAAAAGAAAGTGATTTTCCCCCTTCTCCCCTCTCCTACTTTCCTGTCTTTTTTTATTTTGCCTTTTCTTAAAAATAGCTTTTCAGTTAAAATATAAATCCACTGGTGGCTGTGTAACTCCCATTTATATCTCTGTGAATTTGTTATACATTTGTAGCTAATCCTCTAGCCTCCCTTCTCGTCTAGGTAATGTCTTATTTGTTAAGAGAAGATAAATTTGCCTTACAGTTGTGTCGCTGTTGAACCTCTCCCCTTTCATAACTTCCTTTTCTCCGTTTTTATTTTCATTTTAAATTTTTCTGCTTTTTCCCGTTATTATTAGGTTTCGTGTCCTTACCCAGATAAAAGTAAAAAATCCCGTGCAGTTATCACGATTCTTTACAGAAGTTCACATAGGGGAACGAATATCTTTCGAAATTGAGTTTGTTATTTAGCAGAGAAAAAAAGTTGGTTTCGATTGATGCGAGTCTTGTTAGTTTAACTTCTTTATACAAAGTGAAAACTGGAAAATAAATAAAAGTGAAAAAATGAATACAAGAATTTATGAAAGGGCCCCCCTTGTTGTACATTTCGCGATAATGTTATTTACTATTTATTATTATTTGGGTTATTCATTGATAAATCGCTGTTTTAATTATAATTGTATCATGTTTTATGAATTAGATTGCAGTTATCAATGTTGCTTTCCATTTATTTTTTGGAGGGCGGGCGGGTTGATCTCCTGTCATTACACATATGACGCACACACACACGCATTCACAGCGGGGGATATACTTTTGCCTGGGATAAACGAGCGACGTATTTTTTTTTTTTTTAGTAGTTACAAGTGTATTTTCTGCCCAGCTGGCACAATGCATACCGGGCTATATAATCGCTGCACTTGTCGTGGACATCCGTGCCTTTCGGAATGACGTGCAAAAAGGAAGAGTACAAAAGGAACCGCTGGCTAAAAGCGTAAAAAGGATCGATCTATACATTGTAAGCTATTGTTATAATGTTAATTAACTATCATTATAAAGGTTATCTTGTTGAATAACATTCTAAATTTCTTTTTGAAACTGTTTCTTTATTTAAATTTTACATAAAAAGTCTTGCCAGGAATCGATTTTCAGTAAATATCGACACTTGGAACATTTCGTCAAATTAATTTTTCAATCAAAGTAGTCGTATTATAAGAATATAAATGAAGAATTTATAAAAATTATGTGATAACTTAAAATATTGTGAGAAAATTCCTGTATTTTTGTGTTTTCATCTCTAAAATATAATAAAACCGTTATCAGTTCATAATGATAATTTCAAATTAAATCCCAGTATTTATGTAACATAAATAGTCTAATTATAAGGATATTGCAATTAGAATATACACAGTGTTGTTGTTGAGGTATTATCCCTATATATTTGCTGTTTATTGAAAATTTTTACAGAAACCGTTACGTTCTTTTCCCTAAAGAATCGATTCTTCAGCAAGAAAAAAAAAATAAATCGTAACGGAAAAGTAAAATGGCGGGGGCTGTTCCTTTTTGATCTCTCACCCTTAAGACCCGTTTTCATTCCCTTTTTCGTTAGACAGTTCAAAACCCCAAATGGCAAGATATATTTAAAGCCGTGCGTGTGGATTAAAAGGGATTCGATTAATTGATTTGGCCGAGGATTGTTATAAGGGAACTCGTGAGATATTCGCATTTAGTGCGCATGCGCGGTATCCAACCTCTGCTGTCTCTTTTGAACAAAATCATAGGAGAAGTTGCTGAAAGCCACTCAGTAGGGGACCCAACTTTGCGCCTGGAAGTCAACTTGACGTCTCCGGGTGAAAACCGACTTCTAAAAACAACACTGGAACTCAGGTAATTTCAAATCTATTGAACGGACTGGAGATCTGAAGAATCGCCTTCCATGCAGAAGTGTTCAGGGAATCGACCGCCGCACAGGACCATTTGAAGATTAAATACATACAAGGTAAGTTTAGTTAAAGTTAAAGTTTCAAACGGTGCATTCAGTGTGTTTACTCGTCGAATTGCAAACGGTCGGTTTTTTGTTGTATCGAGGTGAGGAAAGGGAAACCGCTGAAGAGGAACGGGATTTCCTATGAAATACTTGAAGTGTTCACGCGATGTAACTGGCGCTTATCGGTTTACAACATCAAACCTCAAAGTATAACGAAAAAAAGAAACAACGGTAAACGAATCTGGATTTCCGTTAAATAAACTCCTTATTTATGTCCTGTTAAAGATGCTCGAATGTAAACCTTCAACTTAACTTTAAATTTAACTTAAAAGTTGATTTATTAAGTATAACCAGCTAATCCAGATTACTTGGCAATCGTGATAGGAATGCAGGATTTGAAAAATATCCATCTGTCTGTCTCTCTGTCTATCTATCTATTTAACTATTTATCTGCCTATCTATTTATCTGTCTGTCTATCTGTCTATCGATCCATCTATCTGCCATACTATCTATGTATCTATTTTTCTACCTAATGTTGCAGTCGGATATGAAATTATGTTGACGGCTACCAAATATCACGCAAATATAGNAATAGTTTGAACGTTGAAGACCTGAAAATGTGTTAAAGGGGTACATCTATCTATCTATCTATCTATCCATCCATGTGTCTATCTATGGCTTGAGTGTTCAAGATGTGCTGAGAATGTGTTCAAGGGGGATGATATTATACCGTGGGGTTTTTACGGGGGCGGGGTGGACAACAATAGAAAGAGGGTGTTGGTTCCTCTCTGACGGAAGAGAAATAAAATGTCCATCTCTGGGTGCGCTCGTCGTCGAGAGGCTGTAAAGAATGATAAAACTTATCGGGTCCATTGTGTCTTGTGTGCGCTCGCACTCTAGTTTCCCAGTCACTCGAAATAACGCGCCACTGAACTCGTTATAGTCTTGCAAAACACTCGTTTTAACTTCTGTGTAACTGCTAAGGGTGTTTTTCGTCTATTTTACGTTTACGTTTTATTAATTGGTTTACTGAAGTTTTATTTTAACTTGTATTTCCGGAATTGACTTTGTTCTCGGTTAACTTTGGTTTAAGGTCATTTAATTTCTTTTAAAGTTCATGTTGATTCAGTTTTATTCCATCTATCTATCTATCTATCTATCTATCCATCCATCCATCTATCTATCTGTCAAATTGTAGATATTGTTTAATTACATAAACTTTAATGCCGTTAAGCAAGAGTATCTAAGGGTTTCTTAGTAATCTTATTAGGTAGAAAGACAGACGTGTTATGGAAAACCAATGAATGAGAAATGCTTGTTTGGTGATTTGTAGACGCAAGCACAAAAGTATCAGCGGTTGATGTGTTGATTTAAGCGACGCTAGCCGACCAATTAGTCGATTGATCAGTGTCACCCCGGACAGAGCTTATAGGGCGACGTCACATTTACTCCCACACTTTTGGTTGGCCCCCCCCCCCCACCCTCTTCTCACTGTCCCTTTCAATTCACGTTCTGTAGAGACATTGACTGGTTGTTTACTGGTTTTTTACTAGTTATTGACTACTTTGACCAGTTATTTGACTATTTCGAGATTACAAATCGTGTATAATATTAGCTAACTGTTCAAGAATAGTTTTAATATTATACGGTTAACGAGTTTAGCTGTTATATCTATCAGATTTGCAAGTAACTAGCCACTTGGTTCAAAAGTTAATTTAGTTTCTTCATTAGCAAAGTTATTGGCTAATACTACTTATTATACTTTTTAGGCTAGTACCTTAACGGTTAGTTCTGACAATTAAAGTTTATAACTAATTGTAGTTAGTTTATGAGCTAACTTACCAGCTAGATAGCTGGTTAGTCATTGAAGCTTAATAATATTTATTTTCTGTTATATTAGCCCAGGTTATTTGTGGTGACAGACGAGTTATTCTCCTAGCAAAATTAGCTGTATCAAAAGCACACAGTTAGTTAGTTCGTTAGATAGCGAAGTATCTAGCGCCTAGTACAAACCAATAGTATTAAGATATTATCATAGCAAATAATTTTGAAGAACTTTGATAACTCCGTATTGCTAGCATATTTAGTTTAATCGGATGGCTAGTTAGTCGGCTAGTAGCGTTGGCTTTAGTCAGTTAGTTCGTTTTGCTCGGTAAGCAAGCTGTTAAGCATGTACTAACGAGTAGTAGCATTCAGGTTGCAACTTAGCCATCATCCAAAGTAAGTTAGACATGCTTAGTTTCAGAATAACAGGGTTGTTACTACTTCAGTTAGTTAACAGTTTAGCTACCTTGTTTGTTGGTTTGGTAAAACATGTAACACTTCGTAGCAAGTACAAACTTTCCAGGTTACAAATTAATCATCAGATTTGGGTAATTAGAAATATCAGGGTTATTATTAGTCTGTTAATTTAGTTAGTTGATTGCAGTTTGGTTAATTTGGTTAGCTGGCCAGTTTACTACAACTTAGTCATTAGTTCCTATTATCCAGCAGTAGGCTAAATGTGCTTAGCCTAAGAGTTTAGATGGTTATATTGGTTAGTTCGTTGGTTGGTTATGGTTTAGTTTAGCACCTAATAAAAGTAGCAAGTACTAACTCCAAGTAACAACCTAGCCATCAGCTTTGGTAAATTTGCATGTAGCAGCAGGGTTATATGTTATCATTATAGTTTAGTTAGCTAGCTTAACTAGTTAATTTGTTGGTTAGTAAAGTATATCTAGCTCTTAGTAGCAAGTACTAATCTCTAGGATACAACTCAGCCGTATATAGTACAGCGTACAGCACTTACTAACTACTACTTTTTTCGCCATCAGATCTGGTTAATTTGAAAGTAGCAGGGTTACATATAGTTTAGTTAGCTATACTTAGTTTGGTTTGCTGGTTCAGTTGTTCTAGCACCTGGGCTACAACTTAGCCACATATTCCCTTGATTTGAAAGTAGCAGCATTATTAT